>LQNK01000351.1:0-10290 GCA_001586405.1 Phoebis sennae | reverse complement strand
TACGCGCATTGATGATGTGTTTTGATGGATAACTTTGAACCCTCATATCTTTTTTATTTTTTAACCGATTTGAATGAAACAAACACTAAAACCTCCGGGGGACTTACCGTAATAAATAATCGAAAACCACATTTAAATCGGTTAAGCCGTTTCGGACTGCGTACAAACGCCCGACAAACAGACAAAAATTCTAAAAATCATTGTTTTGAGTTTAGAATCACAAATGAAACACGAAACACAAATTTTTTCTTGAAAATATTAAATGTACAGACACGGCTAGTCTACGATTTTATTATATGTATAGATTATAATATCATATACGATTTTATTATATGTATAGATTATAATATATGAAGCACTTAATCTGAAGTAATGTCGAATTCCCATGAATCGCTATCAATGAATTTCCTTTAATTTCGATTTCTAAAGTTTAACGCTCAAACCTAGTGCTAGTACCATTTGCATTGTTATGAATTTGCAACCTTCATATTTAACAAAAATAAATTTATTTACTAGCTGAATACCTGAAAAGGCATTCAGCTAGTAAATTAGCAGTAAGGAATAACAAGATTTTTGTTCTGTTGGCCTTTGTATTTGATTTTGAAGTTAGAAGTTGCGTTTTAATTAATGTAATGTAATTCTGACAATGGTTCTTTGTACGGCATGCATATGACCAGTGCTGCCAATGTGCGGGGAATTCCCCGAATTGCGGGTAATTTCAATTCGATTATGGAATGTTGTGTGGAATGGTTCTATGTGGGGATTTACAAATACACCATAAAACCTTAAGCGAAAAGCTTATTCTGTCGATTTTGCCTAAAAAAACCTCTACTATATATTTTCTGGTAGTTTTGTAGGTATCTAAAATTTTCCAAATCGGTCATAAACGCCGGAGATATGTGGTTACATGCCTAAAAAAGCCTCATCCATACATTTTTGTGTAGTTTTGTAGGTATATATAAGGAATAATGTTAATAAAACTAGCACCACTGTAATTTTTGTGTGTGGGGAATAAAATATTTTTGGGCCATATTTTTTCCCCAATTTGGGGAATTTCACTTTGATTTTCGGAGAATTGCGAATAACGACATGGCAACGTTACATATGACATCTTTCCAGCGTTGCCAATGTGTGGGGTATTCCCCGATTTGCGGGTAATTAGGCATCGATTGGGGAATGGTGTGGGGAATTGTGGGGATTTAGTCATATCCTTCATATCCATTGAAAATACTCATAATTTTGTTAATTCTTTGTATTTTCAATGAATACGAATGATTGATTTTCCCTAAAAAAAAAAAAGTCATTTAAATTTTCGTGTAGTTTTATATGTATAAGAAATTTCCAAAATCCGGTCACGGTATAAAAAAAAAGCTCATCCGCACATTTTTGTGTCGTTTTCTAGGTATATATAAGAAATAATGTAAGAAATACTTGATTTTTGCACCAATTTGGGGAATTTAACTTTGATTTTCGGGTAATTTCGAGTAAAGGCATTGGCAACGCTGCATCTTTCTTCGACATTGACATTTAAGTGTGTGTCTGTCTATGGATCAAATACAAAATTTGGACCAAGTTTGGATTTTAAAAACATCTATGACATATCGAAAATCCCTAATTAAGTATATTTTTATATCTAGGGAACTTTGTTTAGTAGTACAATAAAGATAATTTAAAATATCCGTAAAATATAAACCCGTGGTAGTGACCTGGGCTTTTAAAAATGGTGCATTCGCAGTTTTCGTTATCATGGGACTCCCATAAGACAAATATTTGTGGGGGATTTTGCGCCTTACAACAGGTAAACTGTTTTGTTTGTTGATGTGTTAAGATACATTTCTACCGGTGTAAAATAACAATGATTTTTTTTAGAATGGAGAATTCGTGGACATGACTTTAGCAGCTGATGGTCATTTTGTTAAGGTTCATCAAGTATTAATAGCACTCTCAAGTCCGTACTTAAAAGAGATGATTACTTCGGCGCCTTGTCCACATCCTGTTATTTTCCTGAACGTAAGTTCATGTAATATTTTTTATGTTCGTGGTGTGATTTCGTAAGTATTATAAGGTTTTTTATTTTAACATTTGCAAGATGATGTACAAAAGTTGAAAAATACAACATTAACAAACAAAGATAATGGCACCATGGAATACTAAAATAATCCAGAAAAATCTAAGGTGGAAGAAAGAAGAGAATTGGTATGCTAGGAGAATATTCAATCTCCCATTCTAAAATTTACAAAATATGAAATCAACCCCTTTTCATGACTTTATCTCATGTAAGTATTTGATAATACCCCTCAGTAAATTATAATGATTACATATACATTACTATGTGAAATCTAATATGTAAATAGTAGGGTAGGATTTGTAACACAAACAAAAATAAATGAATTAAAGACTACCACGCAGCAGAGCAGTTTGACTCGGAAATGTTAGGTTAGAGTCTAGAGCGGAAGTGAAGCGTAGTTCCCAAATACATTAAAATCATTATATTGTAAGAGATATTATTAAATACTTTCAAAAAGTAGAGTCATGAAAAGGGGCTTATGTAAATTTTAGGAGGGAAGATTAAACAATGCTCTTAGCTTATCTTTTTTATCCTACCTTCTTAATTTTTAATGTTTTAAGTCTATTATATATGTATAGACAACATGCTAATAATTTCCAATTTTCATTTTTAAAACCAGTTTTTTTGATGTTGTGATATCTAAAGCACTTCCAATTTATGTTTAGACTTATGCTTTCTCTATATACTTACAAACAGTTCATTTTGATGTTTTGCACTCTTAATTGCAGAACATATCTCAATCAACACTCACATTATTGCTTGAGTATATATACACAGGGGAAGTGTTGGTTCCTCCCGGAAACTTGACATCTTTTATGGAAGCTGCCAAATCTTTGCATATCAAAGGGCTTGAATCAGTTGTAAGTATGGTCATGCTATTATTCAATGTATTTTTCAGATTGAAAAATATTAAAATAATGTTCCATAAAATACATGGAGTGAATTTCATATGGTGTTGGGCCATGGGACAAGCAATTTATTTAATTTCTTATACCTACTAAATTTTTAACTTTCATAATATTGTTTTTACCCTTTATTATTTTGTATTAAAAATAAAATCAACATAAGACAGCAATTGGTGTAATATATGGTTAAATATATTATTTTTTTAGCAAAGTGAAGCTAAATCAACTCTTAATAGATTAACACCTTTGGAAACAGAGGATGCGGCAGACAGTTTGTCCAGCAAGAAGAGAAAAACTGAAGAAGTATCAGAACAGGTATGGTACAACTAAATTAGGTTACAAATTATTTGAAAGTTATTTCAATATCCATATAGCTCGTTCAAACTTAAAGCTAGGGTTGGGTAGGGTTGGCCACAGGCCGCCTAGGAGTGGGAGCACATGATGCGCGGGTCTTAAAAATTTCATCATTTCGCCAGTACGACCCAGAAATATTCGTGTGCGTGCCATTATGGTGAAATGTTTGCGGCGCGGCGTCGCAATGCATCATGTGCTCCTGCCCTGAGTAGGCCTGTCGTAGCGTATACCAAAAATTCCCGCCAAAGCTCTGCTGTTTATGAGATGATGTGTTTATGAGAATAAAGCCGGCAAGGTTAAAAAGCAAAAAAAAATCAAATTCAAAAGCAAACTCTTGGTAGACAAATGCATAACTGCGACCTTTTTTCATTACATTATTTAACATACAACACTACCAATAAAGTTATTTTACAATTCAGTACTGTACACAAAATTACATTCAAGTATCAATAATATTTTATCTCGAAGAATTGCAATATAAAGCCCATAGTAAAACTAGAGCATGAGTACAAAAATAGGAATGAATTGATTGCTGCTCTTAAACTTAGTTCCCGACACATGTCCAGATCATTCTAATAAGTTCGCTTATTTAATGGGCAAATCTACAACTCACAACTTTATTAGTTGTAATGTTATTGATGATGTTCATCACATATTGATAGAATTGGGTGCTGAAGTGGGTGCTTGTAACAGTGTCTTAGATGATCTATGTTCTATGGCGGCTAGGCTTGTACAGGCTTGAACCTAGCTAGTTAGCCGTTAAGTTATTATTAAATTTCTTTTGTATAATTTCCATTTTGTAACTGCGTTATTTTGGCTAGTGTTCGAGCGACAAAGAAAAAAAAAATTATTACTAATATCTTTAATTCTAGTATCGCAAATGAACCCACCCACCTTTACATTATTAGTCACATCTCAGTAAAACTAAAAATGTGTTATAATAAAAAGTTTATTGTATAAGGTTAACATAAAACATTTGAATAATTTTCAGGCATTAAATTTACCTCCTACAGCAAGGAAAATTTCTATTAAACCAGAATGCAGTTCAGTTACGCCTATTGTGTAAGTTACTTAGGAAAATGTAATTAAATATTACTTATTATTCTTTCTTCTTGCAACATGTATTGTTGTATTAGAATATATCTAGTTTACAAAATGTATATTACTAAATAATAAAACTACACAAGATATTATGTGTATAATACAGTAATATTAAAACATGCTGTTACTATTTTGATTTTCCAGAAAGAAAAGTGTAAGTGCAGTAGTGGACAGAGAAAATGACAATGACAATGATTACTCCATGGACTTTGACACGAATGATTCTGACAGTCTCGATGTATCACAGGAAACTGCCAAATCTGCAGACAGCGCAAGTAAGATAATATGCATCTTTAACATATAGGCGCCCAATGTGGCCAAAACATATGAATTTGTGTATGAAAAACTTTAATGAATTGCTCTACTACTAACAATTCATTGTAAAATTGCATTATAATTGATCATTTGGATCCGTATGCGGATGGGAGTCTTCTGTAACATTCTTGCTTAACATGCTTTACATTCCCCATGACTTGTTTCATTGGTCGTTTTGCCCCCGAATGCAAGGAAGGCCTTGCATTCGATTTATCGACTAGAGTCAATCGATTTATCGACCCATGAATTTCATACGAGGAGTTTCCGCATACGAGCTACCGTACGACCGACTTAACGACCACTGTAATTGAGCCTTTTTTTCTTATAAACGCATTTATTTATACAGAAAAAAAAATTAAAAACTACCATATCACGTAATTTATGTGAGATCTGCAGACCTACACTAAGACTATATCTTGTGTCACAGATCCTTCTTATTATACTCTTACAAATTCCTACAATTAGAAAAAGTATAAGGAGTATAGGATCAAATTTTATTGCATTCAAAATATTAAACATAATAAACATGTTCTCACATAAAACATTTATAATTGTACTATGTTTTTTCTAGTAAAATCGACCAATCTCCAGTTCACGGTATCCATTCGAGGCTCTCTGCAAGTGATTCTGAATCGCTTCATGTACAACCTGCAGTCCACGCAGAGCTCGGGCGTGAAGCGCTGGCGATGTATCGACTACCGCAATAACCGATGTTTGGCCTTCCTCGTCACTAAAGGCAACGTTGTTTTGAACAGGTATAATGTTTTCCAAGTAACTTTGGATTGGAAGAAAGATTAGGGACAATTAACAAATATATGTGTTAACAAAATAAAATATATGTGTTAGCGGCAGATGGAGTGCGCTGAATACTTGAGTGACGCTGAAAAGCAATTACAAAATTCGAAAACAAATAAAAAATCGTTTGTTTAGTTTGACGTAACATGTCAAGAGGGCTTCGTAATTTTTCTTAAAAAAATGCTGACTTTTACTATTATAACATTGTAAAAGTTGTTCACAAAAGCAAAAATAAGAAGATTTTCATTTCACATGTAACTAAAGCTTTTCATTGCTTGGCTTATTAAATTTTTAATCCAATCAATATCTGGTAACATAATGCCGCCTCTACATATCAAGAGATGCATTGGCGGATATCGCCAGACGTATCGGCCGATGGATTTGCTAGCAGTGTCCACACATCTCTCAAAGCATCAGTCGTTTCTCGTTCTTGAAGGACGTAGGTCGTGCGTCTTGCGAAAATGGAATGGAATTAATAATGGAGATTGAGACCGTAGTCCGTAGCCGCTCTAGCAAATTACATGAATACGTAATACTTTATGAGTGTACATCTCAATAGAGTGGTTAAAAAAGGGGAAAAGGTCATCCATCTTTTGTTGGTTATTAGCTATATATAAAACAATAAATTTAAATGTTTCCTCAGTACTACAAGTGTAAAATGTTAAAACCATTGATAGGTACTTATAGTTGATTCTATATCAATGGCTTAAACAATAAAAACGATACTTAAAATGTAAAATTGTATTAACGAATAAATTGGCTATTAAAACAAAAATAAATTACACTGATGCATCTGCCAATGTGTGGACAGACGCATCTTTCTGGGTAATGAAATCCTTTGATCTGTGCTAAAAAACCGACAACAGCCGGATTGATGGCGGATGCATCGGCGGACGTAAAATACCTACTACGGATAGGCAGATTACCCCGTCTTCACATAGGCGGATGCATCCGCAGATGACGTCCGCAGATACATCTGATGATATGAAGAGGAGGCATAACACGCACACAGATGCACGTGTACGTACGAGTAGTTAGAGTCACTAGAGTATTCGACGCACCCCATTTGCCTTTTATTCTGTAATCTCTTGGTCTAAACAAAAAAGTGCTATTTATAATACAAAAAAGGATAGAGGATAGAGAGTTAATTTGAAATATTTCCATTTTATCTATAGAATAAATTGAAGGTTTTTCACCGGAATTAATGACAGTTTTTTATAATGTTTTTTTCTTGTTGTAAAGAACGTATTTATACAAATTGACGCATTTAGGATGTCTCGTGTACGAATGAGCAGTAGTAAATGCGTCAATTTCAAATATTAGCGGCAATCAAAATTTAAAAACTTTGTTAAATTAACAACCAGTATTAAAAATTAAAATCAAATATAAAAATAAAATTTCCCTTAATCAAAGGCCGTAAATGTATTGTGCACATTAAATTTTAGTCAGTTTTTTTTTAAGTTATATTTTCAGAACTAAAATAGATGCATTCACTATTTCAGGGGGAATCCACACTGTCATTCTTTCCATGACAAGAAAATATTGGCTAAAATTGAAAAGAACGGAGTGTATTCAGCTTTGTATGAATTAGAAGCGAGGCAAGAAAAAGAAAGGGAAAAACGACAGGAAGAGGAAACGGAACAACATCAAAACATACAATATGTATCTACTGATGTTGGCGAGGAATTACCAGATTTGTCCGACAATTCTAAATCAAACAATTAACAAGATGTATTTTTAAATAATAAATTTGTATTTTAAGGAAAATTGTGTTTTCTTAGCTTTTTTGCGTATTCTTTTTGTGCTTTCCAGTCCAGTCAAAAATAAATTAATGCACCAATTCATACTTATGTACACCTGAGATAAAAAAATCCTGAAAAATATCGTTCTGTAATGGGCAATTATGAAAAACATTAGAAAGTTAACTTATATATTGAATGCTTGATGCATGTGATCCAATGACTGTTGAAATGTTGTGAAATATAATATACTAGCTGTAACCCGCGGCTTCGCCCGCGTATTTTTACATTGGAACTTCTTTAACATTTCATAATCAGGTGGACTACAGTCACTTAACTTGATATTAATTCTACCCTTCTTACTAATATCATAAATATTAAAGATTGTTTAGATGTTTGGATGTCTATGTATCAATCAGGCCACAACTAATGAACTGATTTTGATGAGATTTCGTATCAAAATCGGCTTGCACCATACAACCAAGAAGCTACAATGTTTCAATTAATTTTCCATTTGTTTATATGCTACATACAACAGCTTAGAAAAAACAAAAAAAAAAGCCTTTATCCCAAATATTATAAAAATCCAAATTTTTTTACACATTATCCCATAGCAACTACTTTTATTAATAATAAAATATTATGACTAATTGTGTACTTTCATTTAAACAAATTCAGTGGTTAGAAAGTGGTTGGTGTTAAGTAAAAAAAAAAACATAAGAAACCCTTGGTGGACACTTACGTCCCAAGAGTTTGGCATGTGCGTAAATGCATCAATTATTTATCTTTACTTTATATAAATTATGGAAAGTGTTAAAGAAAACGCAGTTGTACGATATTAATACATATATTAAACTTTTTATCGTCTTAATATTAATAATTAACACTAATACAGTAATCGAACAGAATCTTGCCACCGTCGAATTATCTCTACACCTAAGTAATATTTCTGTACATTTACAAATTGTAAGTTATAGAAGAAAAAACACACCACTTACCATACTGTACATTTAAATGCAAAAGTATGAAGGAATGAAAATAACTTTATTGCCGAAAACATAACCAATAATAATAATACTTAATCTAAACAATATACAAAAAGAAGTAAAAACCAAACGAAATTATTGAATCAAGTCGCTACCCATGATCAACTCTGAAAACGTGCTATATATGTGGTTTTGTTTCTCTGAACGAAGCCTCTTTCATCTGTTTAGTTGGCTTTCCCGATTGTCCAACATGCCTGGATGAAATATCGATCACGCCAGCGGTCACACACACACAATTTTTTTTTTGTGCACTATAGCTACAGTTATTGTAGCTGCAGCGCGTTTGTCTATCCTCCGAGCGCCTCGGAAGAAGAGGTAGCATTCCGGCTTACCATGATGCTCAGACCTGTGCCCTATTTATCAAACATTACAAGTTTACAAGCTCACAAGTTTAATATTACAAGATTTTTTTACAATTTCTTGTAATTTACGTCCATCAAAGAATTTCACAAGCTCGAATAAATCATGAAATGATGACATTAACCCTCCATTAACCACATGTATCAAACATACACCGGTGACAAAGCGGGGTACCGCTTAAAAACACCATAAAATCCTTTTAATGAAACTATCTAAGTAACAAAATATTAATAATAAGTATATAACAATCATCATAGCATCCATCGACGTGGGCTATTTAATGCCGCAATGCACTTTGCACTCATGTGTCTGTCTACTGAACTAGTGCCATGTACCCCAAATCGTTATTATCTAATCTTATAGTGTTAAACCAACTTAATTACAGAAACCTTTAGAACATTTGCGTGAATAATTTAAAGATGTGACAATTTCTCTCGCCGAGGGGTCGTTCATATCCCACGTAAGGCATGCCAGGGTTAACATTTGGCATTCGAAAAGTCATTTTATGTTTTTGTTTGAATTGAAATTCTATTTTTAAAAGGATTCTATTACTGTGTATATGTATTAATTAAATAATGTTCGATAATAGCAAGTTTTCTATTCCTAGGTTATGTCTCGAATTAATGTAAATATTTTGCTAGTTTTCGTGTATAAATAAGGCTAATAAGATCTATTGGCGACACTTATGGTATTTATAGAAAAATTTTCTTAAAAACAAGAATAGTATGTTGGCAAATTATATTTTCATTACGAATTACACCAATGACACCTTGAAAAATAGATTCGAAACTTATAGTTGTATAATTAATATAAAAAAAAATATTTTATTTACAGTTTTTTTCCAATAAACTATCAAAAAAAGTAGAATGGAAAGAAATACTAATGATATGTAAGTCCCTTCGACGCGTATCCACCAAAAATATTAAAATATGAGCACATGTAATATTTTTAAGAGTCTCTGGACACTCTCAGACTTTTCGTTACAAGTTACAAGCTACAAGTTGCAAAAACATTTATGATAAACAAAATCCTCTAATACACGTGTGAAAAAATACTTGTAAATCACAAAATGACAAATGATTTCACTTGTAAACGGTAATTTACACATGTAGTTATGATGAATGCATTAAAAATTCTCAAATTTACAAGCGAAATAGCTTGTAATACAAGGCTTGTAACGTTTGATGAATAGGGCCCTGGAAACAAACAATGGACGTTGACATATTTAAAATACCTTTTTTATATTTACTGACGTCGAATGTTGATGTGTCAAATAAAAGAGGGTAGTTTACTACAAAAAATACCAGTATTGTTTGAAACTTAAATATTTTTCAACGTGCAAAAAATAAAACAGGTTTATACAAAATTTAATTTAGCCAAATTTACTAAAAAGACAATTTTTTTATTTTATAAGTATTAATATATATATTTTAATCCTCTATCGTTTAAATGTTGGTACATCAAGGAAAGGAATAATGTTAATAATATATATTAAGAAAAGTAAAATTTAAAATAAAATATACACGTTTACGTACCATATCTCCTTTAGTAATTGGATATAATATAGCAATATATATTAAATTCCACTTGTTATTGCCTCATCGCCC
>LQNK01002931.1:178737-196145 GCA_001586405.1 Phoebis sennae | reverse complement strand
TTCTTAAAAATCGCCCTGCTGCTCTTAAGTACAGTCAAAAACAATATAAATTTGTAAGCCTCTATCCCACAGGAACCACTTGATTTTCCGGGATAAATCATACATATTATGTTAGCCTATGATATAATCAGCAATTGTGTAAATTTTCATCTCAATCCATGCAGTAGTTTTGGAGGAGTAGATGTTCAAAGAAACAGACAGACAGACAGACAGACAGACAGACAGACAGACAGACAGACATGAAAGAAAAAAAATATTGATTTGCCTTCTGTATCCCTTATAACATCGCCCTGTATTAAAATTTCCCCAATATATTCAATGTACAAATTCGGACTTGCTACGATTTTATTATATGTATTGATTATTCGTAGTTAAGCGTCAAGTTTATTGTCATTTGGCATCTTGTGAGCCCGATAATAAAAATGTCAAGTGAAATAGATTTAACTACCCAACACAATATTATAAAAATTTGGTTGAATAAATTATATAACTTGCCTGGAGCGTGCTCTGCTTCCCTGATAATTATCCTCTAGCTAAATAGCCACATTAACCATGTTAAAATGACATACCTAATACCTGATACTATAAATGAAACAAAGAAAAATGCATTTGTGATTATTTACTTTATAATGTTTCTGGATATCTCTGCGCTACCCTTACACTTACTACCCTACCAAACGTTAACTGGTAGAAAATGCCATTTAGGCATTAATATATCTATCTATTTATCAATGTGAGCTTAAATTTACTTATACTTAAACAAATCATTGATGAACTAGCACATTTCCATTTTAACCGGAGGTATTCGTTACTAGAGTAGCAATTACGCAGATTAGAAGCCTGACATAAAATTTAAGTCCCCACTTCTAAGGTACCACAGTTAAATTGAAATAGCGTGATTTGAAGCTCACGCACCAATTTTCCAACTCACTTATCCAGTTACTGTGAGTGAGGAAACTCAATTAACATTTTTATGGAAATATTTTCAGTAGGAAAGCGCTTAATTTTTAATCTGCTCGGAATTTAAATTATATTTAATGTTTAATAAGTCATTTTTATTGAAAACTGGGGAAATATTTATATTATGAGGAGTGGAACAGTGCAGTTAAAGTATCAATGTTTTCGATCATCATTACCGACTCTATAAACTTTAATATTCGTTATTGTTTAAATAAATCATTACCCTATTAAAAATGAACAGTGAATATATTACAGGCTACACGTTCACATAATCATTTCTGAGATGAATGAGTTTAAAAAATCGTAAACCTTGTATTGTTTACCTTCACTTTAACATCTTTAACTTGAATGGAACTCCGGTAGGGCGGGTGCGCCTACGCACTATTGAGACATGGCGCAGTTGTAAATTTAGTATAATATAGGTTTTATTACGCATAGATATAGGAAATTCTGTTTTAAATTGAAATTAGAACGTTTTTCACGTTTTGGATACGTCTTTATTGCTTATGGGTAATCATATGAAATAAGGATAGAGAAGTCATAATTGTGAGTTATGCTAATTTAGATTTATTTCTTTATATTTAACTATATTATTTCAATTAAATTTAGTTTGTGTTAAATCTATTTTAATGACTTAATGTTCATACGGTTCTTTTTGTATCTCCAAAAAGAAACTTGAAAACTAAATTAATAAGCCTGTCATATATTTTCACCTCGTAAGTAAAATAATTAGACGCGAGATTTAATTAATAGGTAGCGGTGTGTTAGAGCGAAATAGGCGCCCATCACGTCTCAGACCGGTTGGGGTCATCGACCTCGCTAGAGCCTAGCCAGCGTGGCTGTCTTTAGGTAAGTGTGCTTCGATGTTTCAGCTGATACTGTTACCTTTTGTGCTAATTGCTTGTAGCTTAATAACAAACGACAGGCGTCAGCTTTCAGATTAAATATTCAGAAGAAACGAGCGTTTTCTATATTCAAATTTTAGTTGTAACAGATTCTAACATAACTTCTTTTTTATAATGTTGGCCTTTAGTTTTTGCATAACACGACCTTGAATTGACAAGAAGATCAGTAAACGTACGTTACGGACTTACGGCAAGTATTTCTTATTACTTAACTAGCATTCCGCCCGCTGCTTCGCTCAGCTGTATTTTCATAGAAAATTATAAAAAAACTTTAAAAATGAAATGCCTCAGCGGTCCTGTAATCGACATTTTTTAAACTTTTGTCACGTCACAGGCAATAACATACGCATTATGCAGTAATAATGAAATGCGGAACTGGTTGATAATATAAAAAAAATGTATTAACTCTATTATATTATAAATTACGATGGTTTAAAATTTTTTAACAGATCTCATTGTGCTTAACAGTAATTTTAATTATTAAGATTTGTACATAATTCTAATATAACATTTACAACCTTTCATTTAAAAACATCAAAAATCCAATCCGTAAATTATATATATTATTAATAACAGATTTAATGATATATTCGCGAATTATTTTGTTACTGTATGAAGTAAGTATGTATGTATGAAGAGCCATCCCTAAAAATATTTTTTTCAAATGTAGCCTATAAGTTGCACCTTATTGGTCTATCAGGATATAAAATTAAACCAATATCTGTCCGGTGGTTTTTACGTGATTGATGCACATACACACAGACAAACAGAAAAAAATTCTAACCATAATTTTGGGCTCTATAAAACATACATATTGTAATATTCAATGTACAGAAATGGTTTGGTTACTGTTTTATTATATGTCTATATATATAAATTTATTACAGCTAAGTTGAATGTTTCAGTTGTATCAGGGACATATAAAAGTTGTCAAAACTTTTATATCCTATAATAAATGTGTTGATTACCAAATGCTTAAATTCTATACGTTGCCAATTTTATTAAGACTTCAATATTTGGTAGAGCCGTTATGATGTGTATTTTATTTCTGAAAAATATTATTCCGTTAAAGTGATGTTAGCCTTTTGTACTGTATAAAAACAAAAAGCGAACAGCTGTGAAGAGCATTGGAGCTTGCCAATGCAAGTTGTACACCTGTTTCAATTGGGAATTTTAACGAGCATTACAGTTACTATCAATATTTAACATCCTACAGCCGGAAAAGTAAATATAACGTCGAAAATAGCATAACTTTTTATAACAACGAATGTTATTTTTCCGTAAAAATTCGAATCAAATGTACAAAGAGAAATTTTCTTTGGACGTTATAAATTTTAATTATGATGCGGTTTATTGAACAATTTTAAACAGCTCAAATATTGCTATATTAATAAAATAACTGTGCAAATTACATTAAATCCTACGAAGAATAATGTCTTAGTTTTTAGGGTGCTAATACATAAGCCGGGAGACTAGTTAGAATATTGTACATTTATACCCAGTTCCTATAAAAATTACACGAGTCTTTTTTTTACGGACAGTACAATATCGTACATCGTAAGTCTAAAGCGTATCTATCAAAAAAATTTTTCCAAAAAATAGAACCGACTTCCTCGCTCTAAAAAGTAGAAAATAACTTTTATTTCATTTTTGTTGAAATCTATACAAAGTCGGTGCAAAATCTTGTTAAATTGAAAATAGATAAAAGCACTTTTTAGAGCGAGGAAGTCGGTTCTATTTTTTGGAAAAATTTTTTTAGAGAGATAACATACATAAAAAAATACGGTCTAATTGATAACCTCCTTTTTTTTGAAAGTCGGTTAAAAAACGTGCGTTAACATCACTACCAAATCTTGGTTCCGATTGGTTATGTATATGTTATATGTTATACTATGACGTTTCTTCGTTTATAGGACCCGGGTCTTAGTCAACAGCAGAAACTAGAATAAAGATTTGAAATGGTAAATTTAGAAAATTATATTATGTAATTTGTTTTTTTATTGTATATTTTTTTTGAGATTTCTAGTTAACATAAAATGTGATATAAATTATTGGTAAAAAGCGAAGTTATAACAAAATATAAAATAGATCAGGTGTAGAAATTAAGTCTCATATACTTTATGTTAATTGGTACACATAAGTGTTCAATACAATAACTTTTCCATTAAACTATAAAGCGTTTAACACAACAGTATATTATACAACGTAATATGTAAGGAATATGTACATACAAAATGACCAGAAAATAGAAGGTCCACAACGTACCTTTATTTGTGTTAGAACTTAATCCGCTTTCGAGGCAATGTAAACATCGCATCGTTTTATTCTCATCCTATGGTAAGTCGCTTAAGGTAAACTGTGTTTATACTTTATAGTCTCTACCTAGATGTAAAATTGCTATAGCTTCGAATTTATACTTGAGGATATGCATATTTCCTCAAGTACTTTTTTGGAGTAGGTACACTCAAATCATAGAATCATGAGATAGCATCTATTCTTGATACCCACGGGTTAGGATTAGATTTTCGCGATTAAAGTTGATTGCAATTACTGAAAGATTCATTGTAAATTGAGAAAACAAAGGAGCCAGAATTGGTTAAACTTATCACTAACGCTGCTCTTGAGTGTATTTTGACAGCTGCGTAGTATCGGATTTGGATTTAAAACACTGTAACTTAAGTGTAGTAAAAACGTTGTATAGGCGATTTTAATGAATAACACCGTTATATTATATCGAGGACATTTAGTGTTACAATTGTAAAATGAGACAATTATGTTATTGTCTACTATTTCACTCTTTTTATATTTTCCCAGAGAATTTATTATCCCAGCAGCGAATACCAAAGTGTGTCCCAGGATGTTAAAGTTATCTGATTAGCTTTAAGCGAGACTGGTCAGTTGATGAGAACGACTCAAAGCTAGTTCGTTTCTTGATGCGAAGTTCAACCTAGTTGATGTTTTTTTTTATCGGGCTGAGAAAGGAATGTAGTCCTTACGGATGAGGCCGTTTGTAGACGTCAAGAATTTATTTATATGGTGTGGTATGCTCGACTGTTAGGACTTCAGAGTTGATTTCTACAACATACATGTGGCGGAGCAAAAACTGTAAATTTGTTTTATAAGAGCTCCAGCTTTGACTTAGTACGGCGTGTGCAGCTTGACGAAAAATAGGATTTGAAAAATACTCGACTTAGACCCAACGAAGCCAGTGGCTATACATTAGAGTTAAACAAATCTTAGTTTGCTTGTTTAGGAGACCCAAGTCTAGGATTTTTTTAGAAACTGGGATATAATAATAGTTTTTCCCCTTTCTACATTTATACTATAAGTTTGTATTTAAAAAAGCTATTCAAACGACAGTTTCAATAAGCAAATGTCATTAGGGTCAGCAAAGGGTATCTTCGTTTCTAAGCCTTAATCATTATCAATTTTCCAGTTTAACATTGTTAGTTAATACTTAATAAATGATTTTCCTAGAATTAGCTGCCGGCAAATGCTGCAAAAATAGATTACAAATTCTGTATCCCCATAACGGAAATACAAATGAAACATGTTGAATAAAAAAAACAAGAGCAAGAAAAAATTATTTAGAGTCTATGAAATGTGTATTTACTATTTTTGTTACTTCGGCAGATTATTATAGCAATACTCTGGAGATTATAATATGTAAAACACATAGTCGTGCGACTGAATTCCGCTATTCAATCGTGATACTGCGAAGTCATCAATGTGAAATGCGCTTAACATTACACGGTTGCCGACATACAATAGTAATTTTACGGTGCGTTTGCGACGAGTTATAGATTTGTATACGTAAATTATGCGCGAGATCGTGCGACCCGAATTTAATTATTTTTTGTTGGTTACACGTTTTTTTCAGTATTTTACACTAAAGTAAAAGATTAGCATCGACTCGCGTCTAGTGTGTAGGGATGCTATTTCTCATAAAAACAAAACTCGAAATATGCAAAAACTCTACAAAAAACAATACGATACAATATCTATACCGTCAAAAATGTGCGGTATTTTCACATACAATTTTGATGAACATTCCAGTATAAGAATTAAAAATTCATGGCATGAAATCGTCATTTTAACAACATTGTATGGTGGAAACGGAGGGAAATCGATTGTGCTACGATAAAAATATATTTTATCGTAGAAAAACTTTTCTTTTAAAATATTCTAATGCTGATCTATAGGTTGAAGTTCAGCATATTAAATATTTTGATCTTAATACATTAAACCCAAAAATAACAGTTAAGATATACATGTTTCGCCATAACTGTCTATTTAGACCTGTTTTCTGGAGTCAATATCCTCTTAAATCCTTAGAATACCTGTATGTCAACAATAGGCCTTAAAAACTTATATCAATATGCTGTAACGGTCAACTCTTTTGATTTGATACTAATTGACAATGTTTTTTAAGAAAATGAGTCTAATTCGAAGAAAGCTGGAGACTTCTTACAATTTTAAACAGTGCTTCTTTCATCAATTACATATCTGTATAAAACACATGGTGAAGTCCACAGTAGGTCAGAAAGTATCAAATAATACTGCGTAACCTGTGAAGATTACAATTTGGATAATATTAATAATTTGTACAGTTCACCGTCAGATAATAACGGGGCACTGAGCTTATGATGTAACTGTTGCGTGAAATAATATAAAAATGAGGCCCTTTTTAACCTCGTTTCCTTTTCTATTAATGGCCAAAATTTAATCATTTGACTATTGATATCTAATCTACTCTCATATAAATATAAACTGTAACTGTAAAAAACGGATCATGAAGTCCTAAGTCGATGTAGGTGGAGAGTCATTCAGATATTATCCATCATACAAATGCAAGACCAAATAGAAATTGTAAACAAACCGCAACAAGGAATACAATTGAGTTTTATTTGATTGGTATTTGCTTGTTAAAACTTACAAATCACAATTGTTCAATCTGTTCTATTCAAATCTTTACGTTTCTAAGCAATCGAAGCAATATGAAACGAATATTACGGGCTTATACCTTTTATTGTAAACACCGATCTTTTGTGAAGAATTGCGGACTGGTATTATAATCGAATGCTACGATTTCAGCCTCATTACTGCGCCATCTTACCGAACGAACCTGTCGAACTTTGCTCGTGCATTCGACTAGTGCCTCCTCATGCAAGTTTGTTCAATGAAGTGGTGGCGCACTTAATATATATGACAGACATTTTATATTCATTGGTGTATTTTATACTGAATACGTGTTTCATGAAGAAAAAAACACATGCGGAAATCATTCGAAGGCTTCCTTTATTCCTATATACCTAGTTTAGGTTCCTGTCTCCCACTGTCATGATATTGATGTTTGATTTTGATTTTAACGACCCTTATAATTGATATATACATAACACTTCTTTGGTCTGTAACAACGTATCTAGTTCAGAGGGTAGCGGTTAATTAACCTGAACTTGAGATAGCTGTATAAGTTATCCCAAATAAGATGAAGAAGATATGAGAAAACTTTACCGAATGCATAATACGTTTCTTCCCCGCAGTATTGGCTCAGAATTGAGATAACTTTTCCTTACCGGGTAAGGATATGAACGTAGCTAGCTCTAAATATATTGTACGGAAAAGGCAAAAGGATTTCGATGTCACGCCATTGGTCAAGCGGCAAAATATATTGAGATAATATTTTACCAAAGCGTGCTACGGAATATAGAAACACTATAATAATCCATTCAGTTGACTGTATCGATCGCTTTCGCGTGTAACTTGTTTTATACTTGACACATGATTTAGTTATTATGTCACAATTTATTAAAATAATTTTAATCTGGTTTGACAAATCGTCCAGTGTTTAATCATTTGTCATCTGTTCTATTAATACCAACTGTCCATGTCTTTCAAAGTAACAAGCCTGCATCGGATTAATTAAAAACAAAGGTTTAAAACAATGGAATTTACTTTAGAAATGTTCTGATTGAAAATTTCACACTTGGTTAGACGTTAAGAGTTAAGAGTCTGCATTGTGGCTGGCCCTATATACAGTCACGGATCTGGCGCATGCTACAGTCAAGAGAACTTAATTGAAGTTGGGTGTGGTCGACCACTACATGAACATATGCTCCCGGTTCTCGTTTGCGATGCTAATAGAGAAGGGTCTGGCGATTGTTGTGATTTGTGCGACGTAAAGGTAACTGTACTTTTATTTTATTCATTGATTCTTGGTTTAAAGTTGTCTTAGGTATATGGATTTTTTAAGGATTAATAGAAGTTATAGCTAGTTAGGTTATCCCCAAAAACGCGTGGTAAGACTATCATACAGTATGGATTTTCATATCAAACCACAAATTGTAACATTCACGAAATGTAACATATTCTTAACCTCTTATTTTCTTACTTGAATATCACTCATGAAACTATAGTTTCTAAACTTTATAGGGAGATTTATTTTAAAACAAATACTTTAACGACGCAATGCATATCGACATAAAAGTTGTATGGTGTCGTGTCATGGCCATTTTATTCAAAAGAACAAAACTCTGTACAAATGATGTTTCGCAATGTGAATAGCGATTCTCCACAATCATTGGAGATCCGCTTCAAATGGGCATGCAAGAAGTACATTAAACAAATCTTATGATTGTTTTTTGTCAAAGCACAAAACTGGTACAGTTTATTTTAAACTACTACAGTTTCACTCCAACTTTAAATCTATAAACGATTTCTAAGGATTTCATAACGATAAAAGAAGCTGCACAATAGTTAGGTTTTATGTGAGAGCTAACTCATTGTATGCATCATTATAATTGTCAATATAATTCTAAATTACAAAGATAAGACATAATAATGTCATGAGAAATTATTGTTCAAGTAGGTTAACGCGTTATCCAATCACCGCGTTCTAAATCCCTTAGATTCTA
Organism: Phoebis sennae; assembly: GCA_001586405.1. Taxonomy (NCBI): domain Eukaryota; kingdom Metazoa; phylum Arthropoda; class Insecta; order Lepidoptera; family Pieridae; genus Phoebis; species Phoebis sennae. The sequence goes on along the minus strand of LQNK01002931.1, from coordinate 187,366 downwards.
CAATAAAATTTCCAGAAAATTCCCAAAGCGTTTAGAGGCAGAGTGTCGTCTTAAGGCTATTTGCAATGGCTTATTGACAGCAAACAACGCTGTTCGCAAATACGTTCTTCGCGTCGACTACAGATGCAATGTCTTTATTCGACTAACCTTCTACAACCACATCGGTAAACACTATCTTGAATTTAGCTTTTGTTTTATCTTGTTAACAAAATGCTGCTTGTCGTTGTATATATTATTATTTCATGTTATTTATTGGTTAACAATTCGTTGACTGTATTCAATAAAATGAATCGCTATATTTTATAATTTTATTTTTGTTAATTCTTCTTGTCTTGCTTTCTCTAATCGAACTATTTTAATTTATAGGTTTACTCTTTTTCCATGGGCAAGATACAATTAATATTCATTATTATTTTAAAGCTTAGACTAACTGTTGTGTAAAAATGAATACAAATTGAAATCCAATTCTGATATCAGAGTTTCATCTTTTAGAATCAGATATTAATTCGGATTAATTACTAAGCAATCGTAAGTGTAATCACGACAAATAATTACAAAATATGTTAATTAGAATTAACAGATTATATCGTGAGCTAAATGCAATGAGATTGCAATCTGCTAATTAAGGTGTGAGTTTTTGTTATAGTAACCTTTCGAGTGGATTTACAACACCTAAACAAAATATACCGAATTGAATGGTAAAATTACTACATTTGTATAGATATGGAAAACTTCGTCTCTTTTGTTTTCCGCGGGGACCCTACGCTACGGTATAAAATAAATTATGAATGTTTGACAAGAAAGAGTTGAGTGTAATTTATACCTGTCGTTTGATGTTACGAGACAGCCGATATATTGCGGCGACATTATACAGTACTTGGCCTAAGTATCTTTATCGTTTATAACATGCACTCAGTCATATTATTTCACAGGAATAAGCACATGTCCTTGAGATTCACATGTATCGCGTATGGTATCAATTTATAACGAAATTACGTACATAGGCTGGCTGACGCGACAAGTGCTCGGGCCGGGCATCGAACCGGCTCCCAGCAGGTTTCGGCCGCCTTGACCACTTCATATCCGTCAATTGAAATTATGTAACGAAGACGTTTATGCTCGAACAAGTACTGAATTTTGTGTACATCACGTGCAAACCAGTTGGAAAACACATTAGTTGTTTTTTTTAGTTCCTTCTAAAATCACACACGCTTAAAGCTTTATTTTCAGCCGTAATATAAAAACCCCCTTGAACCGGCTTTCTGGGGTTTTGGTAAACACTTATTGGGTCATTATTTATTCTCATAATTAAAAAACTGATGTTCAATAGGAGATTAAAATGTTTCAATATAGGTATATTTCTACGGATTTATTGTTAATATAAAATGTTTAAAATTGTGATTTACCTCCTTAGATTACCGTGTAAATTAAATAAAAAGTTTTGAAGTAGTAATACAATAAACTGTCAAAGATTTAAAATAAACCTACTGTATCATCATTCAAAGGTAAAGTTAGTGAGTCGAACAGGTACTAGACAAAAAATAACAGGTTATGAAGATCGAGAGTTTCTGCGCTCGTAACAATCAAATTCCCATGAGCATTAAATTATATTCTCAATAGTTACAGTACTAAAATGTGTAAATGCGCCATGTAAATACAGCATTTGAGGTTTCTCGTCTCATTAGCGGCGCCGCAACAGCTCTCTTCTGCAAACACTTGACGCCTACAAATGGGGTTTCTTGTTCTTACTTCCCAGTACGTCTGCACTCCAAATTACAGTAAACGTCATTTAAAAATACTCATTCAACGAGATCTCTAACGCGAGGAACGCTGTCTATGAGGAATCATCATAATAATTACATAAGGTACAATTTTTAGCATGGGTAAAATGTCTTATATATATATATATATATAAGTTTCGGTTTTGTGGAATCAATAGATATATATGTGTGTGTGTTTATATATATATACCTGTATACCTAGATTAAAGAATATCTGAATAAGCGCGGAAGAAAATTACGAAAACGAAAAGTACAGTTATTTTCAAATTTGTCATTTATATCAGTAATTTATAAATATATTCACATGCAACTTGTTACTATTTACAACACATTATATTTCGGCTATAAATAATGCAATTAAATTTTAACAACTTCACGGCGTTTCACTGACAATTTTCATTTGCGAGATACAATTATGCATAATTAATGTGACCGTAGCCATTTATAATTTATATCGATCATCGTGTCGCTGATAATTTTCATAACAACGGTATAGTAAGGCTTAATTAATAGCTTGCCATAACACGTTTCACAATAACCGTGAGAAGTTTTTAAACAATCGCTGGCAGACAATTTTATTTTCACGGCGCGTTTCCCATGTTACCTGGAAGCCTTTCTTTGATCTTATATCATCTGCTTCCTTTCCACGCTTCATACTTTGTTTTATTATAAATTTCTTGTTTCATCATGCTTTATTTGCATAATAGTATACAATATTGCTATTTTTAAATCTTAAGCTTATTTCATATGGAATAATGTTCAGAATTTAAGTTTATAATAATAACGTAAAACATTCAACTTGTTAAATTTGAAAGTTAAAATAAAAATAGGATTATTTATCCCGGCTGTACCAAAATTATAAATAATTATAAATAATAATATTATTATAATCCCACAGGTTTCGTTAACGATGAAATATATTGAATAAGTATGTACTCGTATATTGAAATATTTGAAAATAATACACTTTATAAGTGCTCCCGTACTTACGTATACATTGTATGCAAATGGCTCGTTACGTCACCAGTGGTCAGGGTAAAACACGTCCGCTCACGCCCGAGGCTGCGCGTGACTGTCCACCCCACTACCCGTGATCTCGAGACATTAACGGTTTTAGAACTTATAAAATACACATTCACTACACACTTGTTAAATGTAAAAATATGTAACTGTAATTACACGTCAATTGAAAACGGTGCATATTTATGTAGTTACGATTTCGTTTACAATAAAGGCATCACCGTTACAAATATTACAGAATATGCAACAAAAATATCAAATAATTACGTTAAAATCCACATTCATAACACCGACTGTGAAATGAAAACGTTTTGTGAAAAAATATTGCTATTGCTATCTACACAAAAATAACGTACGTACTATTGACAACGTACTATTTTTTTTACAATTATATTTTGTTATTGTTTTTTTTTTCTCGTTACCACATACTAGGAATAAAATCACCACTATTTTTGATTTATTTGAAAAGGAAGTTGTAAATTTAATGCGAAAAAATATAACGTAATCATAAAAGTCTCGGCCCGGAATTATTGTGGTTAAACACGGACCAACCATTGGTTTGTCCGGTTAGTCAAAATTAAGAACGAGAATATTAATGTTAGCCATTACATTTACATTACATAAGGGTTACTTTTTTACATTCCATACACTATGGAAACGAGGGAATTGCTTTAAAACTTATACCTAACAGATACATATAAGGTTATAAGACAATACATTTTAATGCATCTTTCGTTTTTAAATAACTACTCGATTAACATCTATATGGATGAATTATAATCTGATAATTTCGTCATGTTTATTAGTGCATATGTTACAGAAATACCCAAAATTGTTGGCACCATTTAGATACTTCCAAAAGATCAAGGAATTAACTGATAGTGCGATTTGAGTAATATTGGTGGGCATCCTATGCCAAAACGTTTAATTAAAATGTTATTTTCATTAAGTCCGAAATCCTTTGTCTATAGGAAAACGGACTAGTTGGGATATAATAATTAATCTACCACATTTACTCCGACCGGATTAACATCTCTCGGTGAAACATTAAAATAGGAATGGAACATCGTTTATTTCTTCCTATTAACCCGCAAATAAGTAGAATTATTACGTATAAGTATTGATGATTCATGAAATCCTCCTCCCTTATTTCACTTTAATAAAAGTGTTAAGAGCTTTTCTAGAGTTATTTTATCTTCTTGATTAAGTATTTGCTTTCCAATTTTTGGTTTACTTTTTTGGCACTAATATTTCCAAATCAAACAAGATTTACAACGACCTGTAAAGCCATTAAATACGATGTTCTCATCATGTATTAAAAGTGTAGCAATGCAAGGATACATTAAATACATCAGAGCGAAATGTCTTCGAGGCCGCGTCGCACATGTTACTTTAGCATGGTGAGAATTTTAATCTGGGACGGAGGCGACCCCTCGTAAGTGGTACAAAGTAACCACGCTTCGTTGACTCCAGCTATATTAAGGATGAGAAAGCATACGTTTTAGTTACAAAGAAAGGGTTTGTTCTTAGACATTTAATCAAGGCCTGGCTTACTTCTAGGTATTTTTATGCTCCGTGACTGATGGACACAGTTACCAAAGCTGTTAAATTAGTATTTACTGGGGCATTCATATGATTAGTTAAACATAAAACATATATTTTACATTTTATGATGTGTTTTCCGTTTTTCAGTCTCAGTTATCAAACGTGAATGTATCGTAAAAGTTCGGCGTAAGTCTTGTTTTCACAAACAGTTTGTTTGCTTTATCCTGTTAACACTTTAATCTACTCGTTTCCCTTGGGGAGATAGCATTGTTAGGGGCAGTCGAGTTTGTTTTTTTTTTGTAGAAGCTAGACGCTCACAACTCGCCGGTAATAACCAGTGTTAATGAAATTCCGTCGTTCAGAATGAAATTACCGTTAAAGTATTCAAAAGCTTACTTAGTAAATAGAAAGAGTAAACATTTTTGTAAGTGGGCGAAACTTAACTATTAGGTAGGTACGTTTATTTATTTTCTTAGTATCTGTATTTACGTGGATCGACATTCAAAGCAAAGGTTTTATTTAAATTAGGTCAAAAAACAAAGCAGGATAGAGCTGAATTATAGTCGAGATTAATTCATTGAAAACCACACGAAATATTTTGGTAAGTCGTTACGCGGTAGAGTTACGTAACATTCAGAGACTGAAAATCAATTTATACAACGGTCCGACGCCCGTTTTATATTTACTTTTAAATAGCGGATCCAATTTTAATCATCTGATGTGTATCAGACGCTCTATTAAAATATCTTATCATAAAAGAGAAATATTATTGCCTTTCATGAAAAATAATGCTGTATTTTGATATGCATAACACTTGTTATTGTAGCATGGTATTATAACGCTTAAATAAGCGTTCTAAAGATAAAATGAAATAAGGTCTTGTAGGCATGTGAGAAGTAAGAACGTAACCGCGCTATCGCACGATAGGCATCAGGCAAAATGTCGGCACATTTGTAAAAGGATCCGCACAATGCATATTTGGTATTTTGTTCTCAAAGGTAGGTCGCAACCGTGAGATCGAGAGCAATGAATACATCTCTGAGAAATTATAGCCAGACGAAAAGAAAGCGATTCACTTATTTTGCATTCGGAATTCGAAATTTAAGTACATTTGAAATTCAGATCCTCAAACATTAGCACAGATAAAATAAGTATACAAATAACATTTATATAACAGGTTGAATTCATGTACCTGCATTACTTAAATATTATTGTGTAGCATTGTAATCGTTATGTATTACAAAGTATGCCCTAGTTTCAATGGGTGTTATTAATACCTTGCCGTAAGTAGAGTGATGTGGTGGACTTTAATGTCGTGGCTATTGTGTAACATTATTACAAGAATTCCAGCTAGTTTCCGATTATTGCATTAACAGTGCTCGTTCCGCTTTATTTTGTAATTGTTTGAATCGGTTTCACTTTTCTGCAACCCATCACGAATAATTATGAGCTTTATAATCATTGACGTTTACCGCATATAAACTGACTGTGGGAAAGCAAATGTAATACTATACTTACAGAGCTTTTTTATCGAATAAGCGAATAACTCAAACTCAATACTATGACGATCGTGCTATCGGTTTATTGAGGATTTATGAAACTAAATTATAGATAGGTCACAGGAAATGAATTATCGCCATGTACAAAGCAGTTTTTTTACGTTTCAAGCTTATGATTACTGTTGAAACTTAAGATTAGAATTAAATTATTTAATGAGGTATTAGGGTTTCGAAAATTGATTGTTTAAATATTTTTATTTAAAATTTTTATTTAAAATATTTAAACAATCAATTTTCGAAACCCTAATATAAATACAAAAATTGTAAAAAAAAAAGAATTGAAATTAAATTTACTAAAATACATATATTTACGTATTTATATAGATACTAAAACCAATTTAAAAATTACATTAAATTGAAATACATATAATAATTTGAAAAAAAAAATAAAATGAAAAAAATAATTCATGCAAGTGTTTAAAAAATTAGTTTAAACGTAGCCGCGCTACGATACCGTAAGCGAACACATGAGTTGCAATGAATAAAATTAACATTTATGGCAATACTATTTAAACCTCTATAAAATTCTCATTTAAAAAATATATTTCACATCATAAATCAACGGTTTAATTTTTATTACTACAGTCACACTTCTTTGTGCATATTTCACACAGATTCTAAAAGTATGCCGGGAATGCTTTATTTTCTATGAATAGAACTTACCTTTTTTCTAAGAATCTGTAGGAGAATCCCAATTCGTATATGGGTCCCGAGGTCCGCAGTTGTTAAAATTGCCGCATTCCACTACAGCCGGGCGTGAGGCAGACGCAGCCTCCTATCTGGACCGGTTGTTTACTACCGCGCTGGACATCCAAACGGACATTTAGCCGGAAATCATCACTTAAACACCTATTGAAACACTCTGACTGTCTCGTCAGTGTGACAAATCATGGCTGCACGATGTTTTTTAAAAGGTTCGTCCGCGATCAATGTGCCAGGTGAGCGGACGACGAGTAGCAGGTAGGTCTCGACTAGCGACGCGCACGGTACTGCCGCGGCGGCGACAGCAGCGCCCTCCTGCGATAGACGCGCAAGCGCCACACCTCGCCGCTCGCCTACCACTCGGAAAAGTCAACTACATAAAGCCTTTACACATATCTATACTAAAACAATTTTTGTATGAAGTCTGAGCTCTTGACGTAACAAGCCCTCTAACTGCAATGGGATAAGCATCCTCACGCAAACGAGTATCTCCTACTGCAGTACCGAAACCATTATGAATAATTTAATACGTTTAAATAGTTTGCAGTCTCGTTGCAGCTACACGATCCATGAAAGTTTTTAGGAAAATTGAATTAGATTTAAGAGGATTCACAGCTTCCTTACATAATATGGGTGTTGGTGCAAAACTGCGAGAGTATGTCCATCTACATAATTAATAAAAGTTGCTACAGGTTTGACCTACTTTGTAGTCTACACAAATATTTAACCGAGTGTGGGAGTGGCATTTCACCCTCACGAAATGTGCCGCGGTGTCTATGCAACTGTGATGTTAGGACACATTCATTTTATAGTCCATATATTTCACCCACAAAGGGTTAACAAGCTCTAGAGAGATTGCGATTTACAATTACTCTACTGAGGATTTTCATTTCAAATCTGATTGATTGAACTGATTTATCACTATCACTAAATTACTTTTACTATTACGATTACGATTGTCAATATCTACTCATAACTCAGGTCGGTGCACTGTCTATTGAAGATTAAATAATTATCATTGCTCCTCGACTAGTTATCAAAAATAGATTATATATTATATAGTTATCAAGAATAGATAGAATAAGAAAAGAAAAGTTGAAAATTCTAAGAACAATTCTTTAAGAGTTTTTAAAGCAAAAATATTCAAGAGACCTAATCTATTTCTTTTATTTACAAATATAATTGTGATCCTTTAATATTTTAAAGCTTGATATTTTAAGTGTATTTATTGTTACTGAGGTAAATATACATCGCTTTTATATTTAATTAAAATAACTAACAATTTTTTTTAACTTACTCTTGTCTACGATAAAATACGTTTTTCAAAGCACTTGTTATTGTTGTCACGCTATAAAAGTAATGAGAAATTGTGATAAAATATAATCGTCAACTAAACCTTCTTGATGATTTCATGTCTCACGGTCTGGCAATAAAATCAATTTCCATACCTACACATTATTTTGGGCGTAATATTCATATAAATATTTAAATCATCAAATTCAAATTCAAATCGTTTATTGTTTATACGTTACAATGTCGCATTCATGCTGTACACCCTGTTGGCAATGCGTAATATCCATAAAAGCCTATCCTTTCTATTAGACATTATATTTTATCTGAACTTATATTTAATTAAGGATAAATTGCTAACAATAATGTTGTTTCTTTCACTAGGACACGCAATAAGGCATTTATGCAAGCATACCTTTTCAAACTATGTATCAAGGGAATGCGAATGAAAATCGTGATGAGATTTTTCAATTAAAACTGTTAATAGATCAGAATTCTGAAATTTAGGCTATTGTTATGTACCATCCAGACAGAATAAAGCCGGCATTGCTAGTTCCCCGTGTGACATCCTTCAAAGGCCTCTATGGGAACAATAATATATTTCTTTCTTAATAGAAAATCTGTGTGGAAGTAGCTTAGCTAATATTAGTTAATAATATATGACTAATAGTAAAATATTATGTGTAACATTATGTTTGTTACACATTTACTTTTTGAAGTGCCTAGCTTATA
>LQNK01002931.1:160837-176417 GCA_001586405.1 Phoebis sennae | reverse complement strand
GTTTCCTCAAGTATTATTTTGACACACTTGACAATGGTATTGATATTTGGTCGACAAATTTTACATGTCATATGATCGTATGACATAACCCGTCAGTCGTCAATAAACAATTAAACAAACAAAACAGATGTGTTTGTGAGGACTGAAAACAGTAGATTGGATTATATATCAAATGCGTTAAGTATCATAATGTCGAAACAAAATGTTGTATTTCATCCTATTATCAGCTCAATCCAGAGAATTGCCCTTTACGAGACAAAAGCGGTACGTATTTTAAAATTGTAAATGCTTATCAAGTACGTTTGTTAAGTTGCTAAAATTGTATTTTCTTTCAGAGATTTTATCTTATAGGCTCCAATAACACACAAACCAGGTTTCGGGTATTGAAAATTGATCGCACAGATCCTCGAGAATTGATACTGGTTGATGATAAAGTGGAGTACAATAAGCAAGAAATACATCAGCTTTTAAACATGATAGGCTTTGGTAACAGAGGAACTCGATCAGTGGGATTTAACAAGTTGGTGTCTGCATTTGGAATTGTTGGTAAATTGAATTTTGTTTTTACATTTAAAAGTATAAATTAAAAGATTAGTTTAGATTATCAAATCCTAAACTTTACCTAATACTTTAAATATTTTTAGGTTTTATCAGATTTCTTGAGGGATACTATATAATACTGGTGACAAAACGTCGAAAAATAGCTTTGATTGGTCCACACTCCATATATAAAATAGAAGACACTGCTATGATTTATATTCCCAATGATACAAGTAGACCACAAGATCCTGATGAACAAAGATATGTGAAAATGTTTCTAGCTATAGATTTATCAACAAATTTCTACTATAGCTACAGTTATGATGTCACACACACATTACAAATGAATATGGCGCCACCACGGAAGTTAGCCCCTGCCTTATTTCCTGAACCTGTCACAGCAGCTGTATACCATTCCAATATTAATTCAAAGGCTAATGATGAGTGCACTTGCAATAAAAGTGATGATGATGAAGATATATTTGAAACTTGGAAGCAACAATTACAACAGAGGCAGAAAAAAATGGGGTGAGTAATATGTACTTTTATATGCTATAACAAAAACTGCTATAATAAAATTAAACTTGTGTTAAATTAATAAAAATTAATCTTAATGTACATAAGTTAATTTTTATAATTGTAATTTTAATCTAAACTTCTTATTTAAAAAAATTTGTTCCACATAAGTTGTTTCACATGTAATATTTTTTTTATTCTTTATTATTTCTTGTGAAAAATTATATTTAAAAATTTTTCTTAAGGTAAAACTACATTATTTTTATTTAAAGGGATAATACAACCAAATTGGAGTTTGGTGTTCGTGCAGTACCTGAGTGGAGATTTGTATGGAACAGTCATCTTCTATCCGTCGTTCACTCCCAATTGCATCCTGATTGGATCCTCTACATTATCCATGGATTCATTGAGCAAAGTAATTTAAATATTTTTGGTAGGCCTATTTATTTAACTCTTATAGCTAGAAGAAGTAATAGATATGCCGGTACAAGATTCTTGAAAAGAGGAGCCAATATGCATGGAGATGTGGCAAATGAAGTGGAAACTGAACAAATTGTACATGATTCTATGATATCCTCGTTCTCTAATGGCAGGTTGGTGTAGTCATAATATGAATATTATACACAGTACAGTACAATAAGCTATTGTTTCTCATAGAATTGTGCAGTTAAGTCCAAAAATACAAGTATACAGTTATTTGAATTTGAAAATTTATTATGGAACATTTTATTTTATGGAATTTTTTAAAGATTTCTGTATCATAATTTTTTCTTTGTTTAAGGTTTAGTTCATTTGTACAAATGAGAGGGTCAATACCAAGCTTTTGGTCGCAAGACATATCAAAGATGGTTCCCAAGCCTGCTATTGCTATTGACAGGAGTGATCCCTATGCGCAGATTCCAGCCAAACATTTCAACAATCTTATGCAAAGATATGGTTCACCAATAATGATATTGAACTTAGTTAAAAAGAGAGAAAAAAAGAAGCATGAATCCTTGCTCACTGAAGTTATAAGCAATGCTGTTAAGTATTTGAATCAATTTCTACCACCGGAACATGCTATTCAATATTACCATTTGGATATGGCCAGAATCAATAAAGGTGCTGATGCTAAAGTATTGGACAAGTGAGTTCAAGTCTTTGAGATTAAAAATTTATATCTATGTTGTATAGACAAAATATACTTTCATATATATACTTAATTTACAATTTGTTTTAATTCTTCATTTATATATTAATAATTTGCTAATAACTTTAATAAATTGCGAAGTGGATTACATGACAGTGCTTTATCAACTACACTCACTAACCTAACTTAAAATTACTAAACATTTTCTACTACAGACTTTCAGCAATAGCTCGCACAGTTGTGAAGCGTACTGGAATATTCCTAAGTACAAAAGGATGTAGTGAAGACATGGGTATAGAAGGACATCAAGGTGGTCGCTTACAGACTGGGTTGGTACGCGTGAACTGTGTGGATTGCCTGGACAGGACTAATACTGCCCAGTTTGCTATTGGAAAGTGTGTTTTAGCATATCAGGTAGTTTTTGTTTATATTTGAATGTCCTTTTATGAACAGTTCATTTAATATTATTATGTATTAGTGATATTTTAAAATAATATATTTAAGATATTAAATTTTCTTTATAATATGTTAGAATTTTTTATAGTTAATTTATAGTTCCGTGTCAGTCTTATAAGTAACTAGCTTTCCGCCCGCGGCTTCGCTCGCGTGGACCCGGCAATTCGAATTTTTCTCGCCGTAAAAACCATGCTTGATCTTCAACGAACATTAAAAAAAAGAATTGTCCAAATTGGTCCAGTCGTTGTTGAGTTATGCGCTTACCAACACATTTTGGGATTCATTGAAATGTCTGCAAAAATAGGTTAAATATGTTCACACAAATTGATATTTACACAACAATATTGCATAAATAATGAACCTTGGTAAATGATTGTTCCAGCTCCATGCCTTGGGTTTAATAGCAGAACCAGTTATAGAATTTGATTCAGACTGTGCAAGATTACTCGAAGGCCTGTATGAGGACCATGGTGATACCTTAGCACTGCAATATGGTGGATCTCAATTAGTTCATAGGTAAGCTAAGCGTTAAATGCACTTTTAAGTTTATTATTAGCCGCAAACCATATTTTAGTAAGTTTATATTAATTTCGTAATAGCCTTAGCCGTATTGCTAGTGCTAGTTTATAATAATTTATGTTTATGCCATATCACATAATAATATTTCTTTGCCTACAAAAACATAAGTTTAAACACTGCTCTAATATCTTAATTCACATATAAATTTGTAGAGTTTACCTATTACATATCTCTTTACTAAAAAAAATTGAATTATCCATATTTTAATAAAAAAATTAAACCTTTATATTATAGGATTAAAACCTACCGCAAAACTGCCCCCTGGTCATCACATGGTAACGATATCATGCAGACTCTAAGCAGATACTACTCAAATACCTTTTCTGATGCTGAGAAGCAGAACACCATGAATCTTTTCCTGGGTCTATTTGTTCCGGATGCGAGCAGACCTGCTATATGGATGTACCCTACTGATTATTACTTGCACCATCCGGAAACTATGGTTTATATTCCTAACAGGAGGTAAGAATATTGGCACCTGGATTAATTATGCAATTAATATACCATAGGTTTTTATTAAGTTTAAATATTTCTAACTTTGCTTTAAGTAAATTATTTATATATTTAAACAATCAAGAAAGTAGATAAATGTTACCTACATTAGAGTATTTAAATACCTTACCTACTAGGAAACTGTTGTCGCCGAAATTTTTCTCTACATTCAAATGAATAAATGTTCGTCTCTTATATCTCCTAAAAACACCTCCTTTTTCTTAGTGCCATTCAAACACATTAAAACCATTGACACAAAATTACGATAAGATTGCATTTTTACACTTAATACTTGCCTAAAAGGTCGCTAACAAAATGGTGGGACGACGAAGTGGTGCGTTACTTGCCCAAGCCAAGCAACGAGATGCGGAAATTGTGCTGTGAGATCATCGGCATGCAGGGCGACACTGCGCTGGAGATGGTGGACCCGTACCAGGAGTACAACCGGCCCTTCGAGTACACCGTGTTCATGGAGTGCTTCGAGTTCAAGGTATTACAATAATTAATTAGGTAATGTTAATGAAGATCTGCGAGATCATCAGCGTGCAGACGACACTGCCCTGCGACACTGCTCAAGAAATGGTAGATCTGTATCAGGAGGACAACCAGCTGAACAGTACACCATGTTCATGCAGTGCTTCCAATTTATGAATTGGTATTGGTATTGGTAGTGCTTCCAATTTTAGAATCAGTACTATGGTACTGATTCTTTTCTTTATATAAAAAACAATGACAATAAGTTTTTGTTGATATTTTAATTGTTTTATTTTGTGTCCGTACAATGCTAGGTAAGATCTTTACCTGATACTGTCTTCTTTAAAAAATTAGTAAAACGTTAACATGGGTAATAATGAGCTGATATACTGATTTTCTTATTTTTCAGATGTGTCACACACTGCGCGACATAACGCCGTCGTTTGCGGAGAATTTGAGCCCGTTTGTTGTCCGCGGTCGTACGCCGCACGGAAAAGGACCTGCGTCCAAAAACCCTGTGATAAGCGGCAGATCAAGCACTGCTTCTAATAATTCTAGCGAGTTAGTTGCTTTTTTTAACTATATCAAAAGTTGTTTTTTAGAATTAATCTTAAGATTCTACCACGGGACCCACCAACCCTTTATAATTGGTATTAACATTTAACATCACAACTGCTTGTATATCATACTTCAAATAGTCTTGTGAAATATTTCTCGTAGCTTTTATACCATATGTTTGTCATTATAAAGGGAAAATCTGTTTTTTACTTACAAATCTAGGAAAAATTAGTTTCAGAAAAATACATATAAATTGATCACAAGAAAGGTCCAACTAAGTGAATTATTTTCCAGTTCCAACAGCGACTCATCATCAGACGATGACCTGACGAGCTCCACGATGAGTTCTCGTCAGCCGATATCTCCGAGCGCGACGGTGGCCAAAGTTGAAGACGAAGTGACGTATGAGCGGCCGCCATTTTTGTTCGTGAAACGCACAATCAAGCCGCTGGTCAGTGAACCTAATAAACGGGATATGTTGATGTGAGTTATACTTATTTTCACTCATACTAAATTAGATACTATTTAGTCTTTTGTCCATATCTTTTCCACAAATAAAAGAACCGGCGTTACTTGCGGTATACCGTATAGGTTATTCTGTATATTATTTATTCTCATATTCTGTTACTCTGGTTAGGAAATCTTAAGATTTTAACATCGTACGTGCTTAATAGAATATATTGTATGTTTAGGAACAAATTAAGAACCGCTAGAGGAATACTACAAATTATAAAAAAAATATCTGAATTCCACAGAATATCTTATCGTTTTATTTATTTTTTTCTATATTTTTGTGCAGGTACAAACGTTACGTGAATTTCGAGAAGCGCTCAAACCCCCGATATAAACCTGATATTCCTATATTAATGACTGTCAGCAGTGCTTTTACCATAGATAGTTCCGTGGATACTATCCCGCCAACCATCACCAAGGCTTCTAAAGAGATTTACGTAGACTACGTGCAACGGAGTATGGGCAAATTAACTGTCCCACTTGAATCCTTAGAGCTGTATAAAAGTTATGTTGACTTTAGCTTGTAAAATAAATTTTTAAATTAATTTATTAGAATTGCAAAAAAATACATTAAACTATGTATGGCTAATGTATAAATTATTTACTTTTTGTTACCAATCTCATTATTGAATAAAATTATTAATCGTTACATAACGTAATTGTTTTATTTCATTATCTTCAGCGGGCGTCGTGAGTGACGCGCAATACACGGGCGTATTGCAAAGTGGATTTTTACGAGCCAATAATGATAAGTACGCCCGCTACTTAGTAGGGCGAGTACTCGGGACAGTTTCATACAGGTCGAACAAACACTTTGTTTAATGCGTTAAAGCAGTTTAAGCTCTAGAAAGCTTAAAAATAGCTTTGTTTAAAGCAGTTTAAGCTCTAGAAAGCTTAAAAATATAAGAACTACCTTTAGAGAGCAATGTTTAATGGATATAATCTGATGTAAAAATAAGCTAAAACTAGTACATGTGCAATGCTGAGGTTGTATTAAATTTTACTGAAAAGTATACTTTTGATAAAGACCAAATTTTTCTTATTATTATGATATGAGAAATGATACAATCTCAGTTTAACAAACTAGCCGCAAAATCGCATGTTAATGGAAATAAAAACAGCTTATCTATGGTCTAATCAATGGCAGTGACGTATTGACATTTGAAATTGATTAGTTTGACATTTCCCATTCAAAAATTTTATGTATCTTTCGATCGCAAGTGAATACTGTTAGCTGTGTTTATTTCAGTGAAGTTCGATATAAATCAATTATAGGGGGCGGATGGCTTTCAACCTAAAGTGATTTATTTTTTTTGTACAAAATGGCTATGTCAAAGGGTTTTAAAGTGTTAGAGAAATCCGCACCACCGAATCCTTACAGTATTATCTTACAACATAGAAATAAAGACACAGCCCTGTTATTTGAGTCGCAAGCCGTTGTTTCCTTATCATCGCAAGAAACAGATACTTTGCGTAAACAGTATCATAAAATTGCAGATGCCTATGGGTGTCTCGGCGTTCTTCAACTTAATTCTGGCGAAAGTTGTATGCTATACCTTGTTCTTGTGACTGGCTGCAGCTCCGTGGGTAAAGTAGGTGACAATGAAGTGTTTAAAATTACGCAATCTCAATTTTTACCTCTATTCCATCAATCCCAAGGAGAAGATAAGGTTGGTGAAGTTAGAAAATTATTAAACTCAGGAACCTTTTATTTTTCCTGGAATTCCGGAAAGTCGAGCGATAATCTTTTCGACCTTACTTTGTGTGCACAAAGAAAAGGTAAAGGAGCCAATCCAGATAATAGATTCTTCTGGAATAGAACCTTGTTTATTCATCTTATTAGATATGGAATAGATTGTGATGATTGGCTCACCCGTGCAATGTGTGGTTCTGTTGAGATTCGTACCATATATGTAGGCCACCGCTTAGCCAGAGCTGTATTAATATCTAGACTCAGTTGTGAAAGAGCTGGAACTAGATTTAATGTTAGGGGATGTAATGATGATGGCAATGTAGCAAACTTTGTTGAAACGGAACAGGCTATATATGTTGATGACTCAGTTTCATCCTATATTCAGACACGAGGTTCTGTTCCATTATTTTGGGAACAACCAGGCATACAAGTTGGATCTCACAAAGTAAAAATGTCTCGTGGATATGACGCTTCTACAAGTGCTTGTGAAAGACATTTTTCACAACTTAAACGTAATTATGGATCTATCTTTGTTGTTAATCTCCTTGGATCGAGTATGATAGGTGGCACAGAAGGAGAAGCTAATCTCAGTAATGCATTTCAAAGGCATTTAAATGAATCTGCACATTCTGATATTGTACAGATTATTTATGACTACCACCAAGAAGTGAGAGCTTCTTCCATTGAAACAGCCTTAGCAAAATTCAAAAAGTTAGTGGAAAAATATTATGATGGCATCAGCATATTTAGTGCCAAAGGTGTTGATATTTACAATGTACAAAAAGGTGTAATTAGAACTAATTGCCTGGATTGTTTGGATAGAACCAACTCTATACAAACATTTATAGGACTAGAAATGCTTGCAATACAATTAATGTTGCTTCAATGTGTTGATAAAAAACAAAATGTTAATAGATTTGAAGAAGTTTTTAAACAAATGTGGATCAATAATGGCAATGAAATTTCAAAAATATATGCAGGTACTGGTGCCATTCAAGGTGGCTCAAAATTAATTGATGGGGCGAGATCAGCTGCTCGAACAATCCAAAACAATTTGCTTGATAATTCAAAGCAAGAGGCAATTGATATTTTATTGCTAGGTTCTACCTTAAATTCAGAACTTTCTGACCGTACAAGGATTCTTTTGCCTTCAAACATTTTACACACATCAACCCCTGTGCTAAGGGAAATGTGTCGTAGAGCGAATGAGTTTACACAGCCAAGTAGTATTCGTATTACAATTGGGACCTATAATGTAAATGGAGGCAAGCATTTTAGAAGTCTCGCCTACAAAGATGTATCTTTGGCAGATTGGTTACTAGATTGTCCAAATTCCTCACTCGTAAATACTGTTAATCTAAAAGATCACCCTTCAGATATTTTTGCAATAGGCTTCCAAGAAATTGTTGATTTAAATGCTAGCAATATTATGGCTGCCAGCTCAGATAATGCCAAAGCTTGGAGTGAAGAACTAGAAAAAGTTTTATGTCGAGATGCATCTTATACTTTGCTTTCAAGTCATCAATTGGTTGGAGTGTGTTTATTTGTATTTGCTAGAAAAGATCTGATCCCTCACATAAGAGATGTTGCACTTGATTCTGTAAAAACTGGACTTGGAGGGGCTACAGGTAATAAGGGCGCAGTTGCAATCCGTTTAGTTATTTATGGAACATCAATTTGCTTTGTTTGTGCTCATTTTGCTGCTGGGCAGTCTCAAGTAAGTGAGCGCAATGCCGACTATACTGAAATTACTAGAAAAGTTGCATTTCCTATGGGCCGATCCTTGTACTCTCACGATTTCGTGTTTTGGTGTGGTGATTTCAATTATCGTATTGATTTAGATAAAGATGAAACACGATTATTAGCATCTCAGAATAATATACAAAGACTGATAGAACAAGATCAACTTAGTCGTCAAAAATCTCAAGGGTTGGTGTTCAAAAATTGTTTTGAAGGGGAAATCAGTTTTCTTCCTACATATAAATATGATTTATTCAGTGATGACTATGATACAAGCGAAAAATGCAGAGCGCCAGCCTGGACAGATAGGGTTTTGTGGAGAAGTAAAAAATATACAATTGACCCAGAAACAACATCAGAATTGGCAGCAGGAAAATTACTTCACTACGGAAGGGCTGAATTAAAACAAAGTGATCATCGGCCTGTTATAGCTATATTGGAAATAGAGGTGTTACAAGTAAGCTATACAAAATGTATGGAAGTATTTTATGAAGTTGTTCATGATTTGGGACCTCCTGATGCTAGCATTATTGTACAACCCACTGAAGACATAGACAGCGAAGATTCTATCTTTGACGATAATTTGATGGCGACAATTTTACAAGAATTGGCTACATTTGGTGAAGTTACATTGGTACGATTTGTTGATGATCACACTCTTAGCATAACGTTTAGGGATGGTCAAAATGCTTTAGCTGCAGCGCAAAAAGGTACCATATCTTCATCGGCTATACCTCTCCGCGTGACACTAAAGTCGCCAAATTGGATAGATATAGTAAAGTCTGAAGTGAGCTTGTGTACTAACAATACCATTCCACTGTTTGGGGAAGTTCCTGCTGAGCGACCACTACGTTCGGCGCCTCCCACTCCACGACGACAGCAGCCCAGTAGGCCTCCGGCGCCGTCGCCCACGCCACTTGTTCCATCTCGAGCACCAGCAGCGTGTCCAGCAAGACCACCCCGACCGGCTCCTATTACTCCAGAACCTGTGGTATCACAGGGTTCGCTCAGCTCTCCGCCGGCGGATATGATGCCTCCGCCGTCTTGTGCGCCGCCACCGCCACCCCCCTCTAGCAACACACCGCCTCCTACAGGGCCCCCGCCGCCTGTACCAGCCCGACAGGGCGCTCCGCCGCCTCTCCCAGCACGCCCTCGACCTGTTATTTAAACTTTCTATACGATCGGTTGAAATAAAATTAAAAAGTACGATTACGCTATTTAAATCTCTGTTAGCTTCAATATATTTTTCTCGTTTTTAATCGGTGTATGTATTATGTATTGGCTGTGATGTTTATTGCATATAAAAATTAAAAAGAAAATAAACTTAGACATCGAAAAGTTCTTATGTATAATATTACATGTTCATGTGTTTAAGTTTGGGTTGTACATTTCTCACGAGGAGAGAAAACCATAACTGGGACAAATATTGGCCGAAGAATTTGTCATAATATACGAAGATGATATTTTGAAATATTCATCACACTTATTGAAAACTACTTAACGTGATACGACGTGAGCATATCCATTTTTTGGAAAAAGTATTATACCTACTTAGCCTCGGTGGGTTTGTACTCGTCGCCGAGAAAATGATGTAAAATTTAATTGTTTTTAAACATCAATTATACCTATTAATGATGAATTATCTTTTGCTAGATTTTGTTGATAAAAAGTTATAATCTGATATTTATTAATAAGGAAACGAAAACTTTCCGTGTAATACGTAAAGTATTTGTTGGCCCTTTTAAGTTTTTTTTTTTTATTTTATTATGTATCAAAATCACAATTTCAAATAAATCCTAACTGAATTACTACTATGGATGATTGTACCTTTAATATTAATATGAGCAACATAAGCATTTATGTTTACAAGTGTAATTTTTTTTAAGGATTTATGTTTACAAGTGTAATTTTTTGTAAGAAAAATTTTAAAAGGATTTTTCCTTGATCTCCTATTTTATTATTTTTTATTTAGTTCCTACTCATATTATTTTTATATTTTTTTTATCATTGTCTCTCAATTTCGTTAAAGTACTTAGTATTTGTGCTTATTGCGAGAAATTAGGAACAGTAACAATTAATCAATAAGATATAAAAATAGTATTTTAGAGATATAAGAAAGCATCATAATTAATCTAAATAAGATATTTAATGCAAAACGAACAATATATTTATACTATACAATTATAATTAATGTTTGAATGTAGGTGTAGAAGCTTATGTTATAGGTAGACAATGGTGTTACAGCATAGTTAATATTATAAAAATAACTTGCATTTGGAAATCCTGTAAAGCTATTGTAGAATTTTCACTGGAAATTTATGCATTTGTAGTGAAGCTAATTAAGATAAAACAGCGATAAATTGTTTTTAATGAATTTATTCTATCAAATTTGAGACCTTACTATTATGAATTATTATACATTACTATAACTAATTCGTCACTCGTAGATTCAGATTGTATAGATGTGTGTATTTCACTAAATGTTGATTAGCAAACGTATATGTGTAACCACCATGTTTATTGTTATTGTTATAACTAAGTTAAAACATGTATGCATTTCGAAATTTTTATTAAGTACCTAATCCTATTACGCCAAAAGAAATTTAAGTCTTATCATATAGTTTTAAACTATAACAATGTATGTATCTAACTTTTAACATACGGGAAGGTATCCTATTTTATGTATTTCTGGCTACGTACGATGTAGTATTTATATCAATCTTACTCATATATCCACAGAATATAAGGATTCCCATACGCTATCTGGAAAATTGTTTTTCTACGAAATCATAGTAATCTAGTACCGATACAAACCTTATATAGTGAAAGTCTGTTGTAGAAAATGCAAACTTGACAACTAATCTAATAAAGACAAAGTTGGTAGGCTGCGCTATTTTGCCCACTCTATATCCTGTTAATTAGTTTAAACTATTGTTAATATTTTGAGAGTTTTAGTAGGTATAGAAGAACTTGGCAATCATTTGAAGACAGCAACAGATTTTCATGTGTAAAATGAAACAAAATAACAAAGACGAATGTTTATATATATTTAAAATTAACTTTTATGATATAATGCCAGGCCTGACCCTGAAATAATTGTTATGGTACATAGATTATTTCCTGAAAATATAATATCATATGCATTTCCTTCTATTATGCGTTTAAAACAATAATGTTAAAATTTATTATCAGTTTATAAGGTGTGATTTTTTAGACACTCGTTATATATTTATTGATAGGCGAACGGCTATTAAATTATGTTTAGAAGACTAGTTAATATGATTATGGGTACATTAATTAAATTAAATACCTGTGTATTTAAATGACGTGTATGTACATTACGGTCAGTATGTTAAAATAAAGAAATATTGCAATGGTGTATTCTATTTTATTTTATAAATTTAAATGCCTAATCCTCCTCTATGTTGCAGAGTTAAACAACTAAAAAAAGGGTCGGACGTCTGTCCGAAAAATAAAATTTGACATTATTTAACATTCGCATGATCACGTCTCTATGCTGAAAAATTTAGGTCAACTGAATGAAATTAGTCCCTTGAATCAGTGATCACTTTAGGTTGCAGTCGTTTTTATCTATGGATAAATCGTAGCACATGAAATATTGACATATAAATTTAAAAAAATGAACCAATGGAAGCAAAATATTACCTTGGTGTCATAAATAAAACAACATTGGCTTTATATTTTTTAATTTTTAATTTTTTTCTGATCCATTTTACATAAATTACACAGAATTAACTACTTTTATCATCATGCTCATGCATTGTAATAATTTACTTATTTTGGGGCACAGCATGAATGTAGACTGTGTGTCCAACTCCGATGATACCCATGACACACAAAACCAAAGTTAAACGGTACAAGACTTGGTCGAATGGACCTCCCTTCAAGAAAACGGGGTTGTCATCCTCTTTCTGTAAAATAAAAAAATAACATTATGTAAAAACTTCGTTTTGTCTATCACAAATATTAACATTTTGTATTGAATGTTGTTACTTAATGCATCATGACATTTCTGTTAATTAATTAATATATATACAACCTATACTAATTAACTTGAGACTCGGGCCGATGACGCCATACACAACTTATGGTGACAAAGATGCTATCGGTACTAAGCGCACAAGACAAATGCGGGGTGATGCAGGGAGTCAGTCAAGTTAATATGCACGGGTTGTATATTCCTGTCATAACCAATTAGAATGAAATATGTTTGCCTCGGTGCAAATACCTTGTCTAACCCTTAATGCCTAGAATGCCCATATAAAGCACTATACTTGTTTACAAAAAGAATTTAAAATTTGATTCAATTTTAAAGTAACAAATGATATGGTATGTATTTTAGTAGAAGTTAATTCTTGAGGATAAATAGTTTTTCATCTGAATTGTCATGTCACAATGTTTGTTATGTATTTTGTACTTTGTATGTATGTGTATGACATGTTATTGTATTTGCATAGATACTTGCAATTTTTAAATTAGATAATAAGAAAACTGTCATTGTTGATTTTTAAATTTCGATTACTTTGTAATAAATATTAATTACCTGGAAGCGTTGTTGACGTTCTCGGATTTTAGAAGATAAGGGGGAGTAGGGTTCGTTGGTACCAGGGACCAGTTTTCTAGGAGCAGTTGAGCATGCCTCGCTGACCGTCGACATATGCGCAGTGTTGTACGTGATTGATGGTGGGTCCACTCGTTGCAGAGCAATAGGAGCCTATAAAGTATCAAAGTTGATTTTACCTTGTACGCAACATTATTGGGTTAGGTAAAGATTTCTTACGTACCACCGGGAAGAGTGGGCTCTGGAGATTGGTGGCGGCTACAAGCCTGCCGGTAATTTTATTTAGCTGATGATACATGTTAAGGCAATCACAGTACAACTTAAATTCTAGATTTCTGCAAAGTGGACCTGTTACGAAACAAGTACTTTTATCGAAGAATATAGATAACGTTCAGTAATTCATTAGATTGACAGTACATAAAAGAAGCAGTAGTAAAGAACATAAAACTGAATATTTTAATGATAAAAGTGTAATTAATTGAATCTTTTCATAAAAAAGGAAAAATAAATTTGATATTGAACTTAATTTAAATTAAGATTTTTTAACAAAAACTAAATTTATTAGTCATACGTTAATTTTTGAACGGAATATTGATCAAGTGTGGCCAGCTTTCATTTCTTCTTACTTATTAGTAATATGTAACCTACCTACCTATTCAATATCCAAATTTGTAATGATGGTATGGATAATGGAATAGTATTACACATTTTTCTCATGTTAATAAATTTTACTCAGAAGAAATTGAGTCCTTAATGAATATAGTTATATATCTGACTAGAATATAATATTTTGAAAATATGCTAACAACATCGTAATAAATTATGACGTTTTTTGTCAAATTTTTTGTCTTTTTAAATCAAAATAATTTAAATAATTGTAAACTTATATTTTTCACAAATATTAATAATAATAATAATTTACCATAGATAGGTAAGTGGAAATTTCAAATTGTGTCTGGTTACATCGTCGCCATGTTTGTACGTTCTTTCGTGCCAGTTTGACAGTTCAACGAGCACATTTTGCAGAGGTTAGTAAAGAATTTAATTGGATTTTAAGTTTAATTTTTCCTGAAATATCATCTGTACAGGTTTATTTAAATTTAAATTAGTTTGTTATCAAAAAACAACATTAATATGTTTATGAAATGTTCTAAATTCAAAAAGCGTGGCATGTCACCGACAGGCCTTCATAGTTCATTTGTTTTTCTTTTCAGTTTCATTCCGCTTCTCGGTCTACTACAAAATTGTGTGTGTTCCTAATTAATAGAATTTCTTCTTTTTAGTTGAAAATGCAGATCTTCGTAAAAACCCTAACGGGTAAGACCATCACCCTTGAGGTGGAGGCTTCCGACACTATCGAAAATGTGAAGGCTAAAATCCAAGACAAGGAAGGAATTCCTCCAGACCAACAGCGTTTGATCTTCGCTGGTAAACAATTGGAGGATGGCCGTACTCTTTCCGACTACAACATCCAGAAGGAATCCACTCTTCACCTGGTTCTCAGGCTTCGTGGAGGTTAGTAATACTTTTTTTACATTTATTGTCTTAACAGAGTTAAAAAGCAGTGAGTGAATTTCATATTACGTTAATTATAGCTGTTGAATAAATAGATATATATGATTGTCCATTTTTTTTATTTTGTACTAGTAATTTTAACATACAATTTAACTAGCACCATTGGCACAGCAATCATGATTCACTTTCATTACATTCATTATTTTCTGTTTGTAGGTACCATTGAGCCCTCTCTTCGTATTTTGGCTATGAAGTACAACTGCGACAAGATGATCTGTCGTAAATGTTACGCCAGGCTCCACCCTCGTGCCACCAACTGCCGCAAGAAGAAGTGTGGACACACCAACAACCTCCGCCCCAAGAAGAAGATCAAGGATTAAATCCATCTCATATATTTTTATAACAAGTCTGGTTTATGATTTAAATTAAAAGTATAAAAATATACTTTGCATTATTATTTCAATTGACCTGTTTAGAAAATGTGTAATGGGATTTATTATTGATGTACTGGTTGTATATGAGTTCATGAAAGCAATATTTGTATAAAACTTGTTTTACACAAATTTTAGACATAAATGACCTTTTATCAATAACTAGCGCCCCAGGGCTTCCTAATCGTGGGTAAAACAATTTTTCAATTCGGACCAGTCGTTCCTGAGATTAGTGTGTTCAAACAAACATCGATCAAAGGCCGGCAAAGCACCTGTGATACCCCCGGTGTTTCAGGTGTTCATGGGCGGCGGTGATCACTTAACATCAGGTGACCCACTTGCTCCTTTGCCTGCTCTGCCAT
>LQNK01002931.1:112132-160818 GCA_001586405.1 Phoebis sennae | reverse complement strand
AAAAAAAAAAAAAACAAATTCTTCAGCTTTATAATATTAGATTTCGTTTGACTAAATGGTAAAATAAAACAATGTAATGTAATTCTTACAAATATTTATTTTATGATCTAGAAATATAAAAAGATAAACTTATGGGAAGCACATTGTTAGGAATTTTTTTTATTATATGACAATTTTCTATCCTTTGACAATGATTAGGTGGTTCATTGGTACATTTATATATTATATACTGAACTATTTACGTGCTTTGAAAGTCTAATATTGATACTAAGTGGGTACCTTAGGGTTTCACCACAAGAAATGAGAAATTTAATTGACTAAAGTATGATCTAGGTAACATGGCATTTGCGAACATTCGCATTTTTTATGCTTATTAAAAAGTGGCAAAGGAAAAGCAATATCACCTATGTAAATAACACCATGTTTATACAATATTTTCCTAATACTGATAAACATGTATACTCCTTAATATTTTTATATAAAGAGACAGGCTTTACATATAGAAAATAAGAATTAGTCCCGTTAATGAGAAAACTTAGAGACAACTCGTTTAGTCCAAATTTCTTTAATATAATTTTACTTACCATATTACTTAATAATTAATATCCTATATTAAATTACTATTTGTTGCGCCTGAACATTTCTACTTATGTATGTAAATAAACTCTTTTATAGTACCTTATATCACAACCTTGGAAATGTTACTTTGATATAAAAACGATTCCTAAAATAGGGACGGATAGAATTATTATATTACGATTATATATTTCGAAAATGATCAATGAAAATATATATTCTTCGTTTATTACACCATACCAAAGTGTACAACTTTGATTTTAGGTGCATTACGTTGCGCCTCACCATCTGTAATAAAAACAAATTTATTTATTTTATATCGTCGCACCACAGGCCAGGCCGTTTTAGTGGTGGCAGACAAATGTAAACATTCCTATAATTTTTTAGAAGTAAGTCAATATTATACACAACTAGGTCCCCGTTACATCCAACAGCATGCATATTCTGAATATTAGAAAAAATAGTGTCTTAAATATATTTAACTAACAGTGCCATGTGCAGAACAATACTGTGTTGTTTGCAATGATATTACTTCAATTAGATTAAATTTTATCATGTGTTTTTAAAAAAATCTGTAAATTTAGCTTTCCAAATGTTTAGATTTTTTTAAAAGACTTTTAACTTTTTAAAAGAAAACTAAATTTAACATACAAGAACACCCACATTTTTACAAATAGTTCCAAAACATTCTATTCTTAGAGTGTAACTAGTTTTCCCGAAATAGGGGTGACATATGTGCAAAAAGTCATGCCATTAAATGGATAACAAAAATTTAAAGTTCAACGGTAAGGTAAAGTTTCAACCCTTAAAGTAACAATGTTCAATACCCCTACCATGAGATGCGCTATAGAAGAGCTATTATATAGTTAAGTTATAATTATGACGAGTTAGAATGAGACAGATCTATCTATATGTAATCTAAGATCCAAGGACCACTAGACCTTACATATTTTCGAAGTAATAAAATTAAAAAAGGTATATTTATTTTGGAGCTGCCTAATGCCCAATTCCTATAAAAATATAACGAGTCGTTTTACTTACGGACAGTACATTATCCTACAAGGTGTAAGTAGTATGCGTGTGTATAATAAACGTGGCTTCATGTTAATGGACCCATTGGTTGATTATAACCGCTCTTTAATGGAAACGATTCGTATCTGTTATACTATAACGTTCCATCGTTTATAGGGAACCGGGCCTAAGTTAGCAAGAGGGTATACATAAAACAAAGATAAGAGAAATTTGTAGAAGGGAATGGATTTTTTTACTTCGAAAATAGGTTAAGTCCGGCGACTTCCTTCATTTCACTGTATCTCATAGTAAGGGTACAAAACGGCATAAGGTTCGGTGCTGGAACTTACAAAAAATTTAGTATCATGCAACATGCGTGCGTTAACATGCGTCACACTTCAACGTAGTCGAGAGTTGTACCGAGCGGGGCGTGGCGCTCGTTCGCGAGCTTGTTCTGCGGCGCGAACGCGGCGAGGTACTTGTTGGGAGCGCAGAGCGGCAGGCTGTCCGCGAGCTCGCGGGCCACCTCGGATTGCGGTTGCTCCTTTAAATTTTTAAATATGTATTTTATTTAATTATTCCTGACTAGCTGTGCCCCGCGGTTACATCCACGTATATTTCTCGTGGGATTTTCATGATCCAGTACCCTTTCTTGGGTTTATCCTTTCTAGGGTTCAAACTATACTGCCACAAAATTTCCTTAAATCGGCATTTATAATATTAGTAAGGATGTAAATATAAGTATTTGATCAACATTTAAAGCAATTTTTGAGACAAGTATTATCCTTGTGTTTATTTAGACAGTATATATCCCATTAGTTACTATTTAATAAATGAAACAAATAACAATGAGAGTAGGTTAATCACTAATAACCAAACTTGATTTTATTCACTATTTCTTTTTTTGTCAAGAAATTGTGAAATCATGACAAAAACTCAATTTAATGTTATTTAAAACACACAACAAAACATTTACATGTTAAATTTTATTAAGCTTACAAGCAAGGCTATATGTAAAAAAATATGAATGCTTACAGGAACAACGGCGATTGTCACAGTATCAGAGAATTTAACTTTATTCTTTTCCACGGGTCTACTGCCAGGCCATACCGTTTTATCTTGCCGGTATCTCTCATTAAAATTCGTATTAGATAAGTGTAAAGCGCTTGAATACCGATAAGTATTTGGCACTTCATCTTTCAATTCCGCACGGAATAGATGATTAAAGTGTGTCGACGCCATTCTTTCATCGTACGGCCTTTGAATTAATTCAGAAGTAGGTTTGACGAAGCCCTCGCTGATTCTCGAAGATCCCATATTGAAATTGAGTACATTATCTACGCTATTCCATCTGACATTCTGTTGGTTTGTCGGTGGTTTGAATTCCCGCTCATAGGGTTTATTAATATAGCTGTCGTCTTTAATATTAGTTGTCCATATAGTATTGTCTCTTTCTAGATATTGATGTAGATTTGGTCGTATGCTGTTAGTCGAGGGTGGATCGTTAGGTGCGATAGGAACGGGTAATACTGTCGGGTGTGAGATTAAAGGCACTCGTGGTAAAGGAGGCGGGTTAGTTTTTCTTATGGCGTTGTGTGTATGTTCGTCTTCTGATTCTGAGTACGAGTGTGAGCTGCACTGTGAACACGAGTCTGAACATTCCGAACCTGAAATAATTAAATCATAAATAAGATGTGTTTTAATGTAGTTTCATTGAAAAAATATGTAGTTTAAAATTTCAATGCCGTTATTTGGCAAAAAAATCGGTCGACAAATAAGTCCTAAGCTTTATTCTACAAACAAGCCAACATCGAGTCGACTAGTTAGGTGTCTTAATAGTCCACTGCATACAGAAAAAAGTATATATTAATACCTGATTGGCAAGATGTACGTAGTGCGCAACGCACGTGGCGTCCTTCTGTGCGAGTATGGTCTGCATCACATGCTTGGCCATCCATTGTATGTCAGTGAATAAATCATAGACTTTGCGCTACCATTTAACAAGCTCGAAGCCACCATTAAGTCGGCTAGTGAAATTTTTCGGTAGTACGCTGCATACAGAAAGTAGGGCACAATACCTGATTGGCGAGAAGTACGTGGCGCGTAGTGCGCAACGCACGCGGCGGCCTCCTGTGCGAGTTCGGTCCGTCTCGCGCGCGTGGCCGCCCACTGTGCGTCAGCAAATAGGTCCCAGGCTTCCAGCTCCACTGCTAAACTCATTGCTTTCTCTATACGACCACGCCTGCAAAACATAAATTGTTTCTTTTTATTAAAGTTTATTTCGACTTTTTTAAATATTTTTCATCTAGCTGAATAAAACACATATATCTGTGTTTCCAGTTCTCCTTTAATACAACGAATTATGTTTCTTAAAGTTTCCTTAACAGTATCTTTGCATGATAAAAAATTAACTTTCCAAACCAATGGACATTTACCAAATACAATTAAGACAACAGGGGAATATTTATTGCTACACAGAAAGCGTAAATAAACATTTTAGGAATACCTCAACAAATGATGAAAGAACTTTCTAGCAAGATCATGAATGGGCGGTGCGTATCGGCTCGCAGAGTGCGGTAAAGGTGCGACCGGCGCGAGGTACACTCCCAACGCACCTTGTATGGCGTTTTCAGCATTTACGTCAAAAGTATTCTTTTTTAAAGTGCTGATTACTATCTCGCTTATTCCGTGCAAACATTGGTCGCCCTCTTCCTCCCAGTCGAAAGTTTTTAATAACTCTATTGAGTTTGACGATCGACCTGAACGTAACCATGCCTGAAATTTAAAAAAGTGTTATTTTTTTTTAAAGTGTTAAAATATCAATAGTGGCATTGCACTTACAGTTAGTAAACGTGGATGACTAATACGTAGGAGTGTTAATGGACCTCCAGAAAATGTGGCTAGTATCAGTGGTCCACCTTTGAACGAACGCGTTCCCAAAATCTGTATACGCCTTGTATCCCTGTAATTAAAAAGCAATTAAAGTTTAGGTCCTATTACTGCACAGAAGAAAGCAATATATTGAAGTTTAATAAAAGCAGTTTAAAGCAATATAATTCCTACCAATCTTTCTCCGGTCGTGTCGAACTACCGTTTCATAGTACTACTGGATGGTTTCGACCTAAACTTCGCGTTGTAATGTCAAAACCTTACCACACTGGGGCATGTTTTATTAATCTCGCCTATTCCTTTCCCCTATCTTCGTAACCGCTTATAAATTCGATCGAATTGGCGCATCTTGGAACTCGACAATTTCTTTTGTCTCAATTATTCGCATAAAAAATTTTATCAAGAACGGATAAGCAATATACTTCTTTCATACTTATATACAAACATACACTCGCTAGGTCATCTCGACCCTTAGACCTCGGTCTACTGTGAGAGTAAGGGACAAACCCAGATGCTCTCTGCACCTGTGTTTGCACTTTAAAACCTTGCAATTGTCTCGTCTCTGTTGAGTGAGTTATCTGTTGTTGGTTACTGTGGCTGAAATTCGTTCAGAAGGAACATGCATTACCGTAAATAAGACGTGAGGTCTAGACACTTGGTATGGTGGTGTAGCAGAGAAAGTGCGCGGTCGAAACATTGCAGCCGACCAGACTCTTCACTAGCGATCACCAGCTCGCCCGCCCATCGGACATCCGTCGCTATCTATGAAAATCCATTGTTATTTCAATAACATTTCATAAATTTACAAAAAATCGAATGTACCCTGAATAGATACAAGTATTTACAAGAATTCAAAAATTGATTATTAATGATAATGTATAATGTGTTCACAACTTGTTTTTATCTCTCTAGAGAAAAAAATACTGCTATGAAAGTTTAAGATCTTGTGTAAAACGTGTTACTACTTTTGTATTCTTAAATCTATTTGATAATAAAAGAAGTTCTATAAAAGTATATGTACTTAAATAACACAGAAGTTGTGATGTAGACCTAATTGCCATTGAAAAAATTCCGTGTGTAAGGATTTTGCGATATAACAATAAAAAATATATATATATTGTATGTATATGAAGAAAGAAAGAAAGAAAAGTATATTTATTTTGACACACATAATAACAGATTTTACAAAAAAGAACATCACAAATAACAAACGATAGGTACATAACAGCTATAATGAATAAAGATTTCAGTGTGTGCCAAAAAGGGATTCCACTCACGATATTTACGTCTACAAAAGCCACCACACTGATTTTCAGTGGCACCCGTAATTAACAGTTCAAGTGTCAGTCGTTAATTATTATTGAAATAAATATATTTTCAATAGCATCAATAAATACAAATAGAAATAATAATATACTACAATTTACTATGATTTGTATATATAGTCTACTTACAAAGCCCGCACGTATAGAGTGAGTTAGCCCAGCCACATGATGTACAATATGCACAGAACCATCGATGCACGCAGTCAACAGTCGAGCATCACATGGCGACCGACGTGCAATACGCACAGGAGACGATAAAGACACGTTTGTCATCTTCTCAGTTACACTACATAGTTGTAGCACTCTATCTGATTTGGGTACATCATACCTTAACCAGAAAAGATTTACACCATTCTGGAAAATAAATTATACACATAAGAAAAAATGAAAGTTTATCTTTGAAATAGTTATGGCTTTAAATAGTTTTCATCCGTATCATCTTTTACATTTACTGGGATAAAAATATAATATTGGTATCAAATTTCATCATTAAACTGTTTACGGCCAAATATTTATTTATTTATTAAACCATTCTTTGTCCTTTTCACAGATTAAAAATCATTAATACATAATTGTTCACATTTTTACAAAATATAAAGTAGGCAATTCACAGTCCAATTAAAGTTTTATATTACAAATAAGATTTATATAAATTTTCAGTTTCAAGAGCAATTAGTTTAAAAAATGGTTACCTTATGGCTTGTAGCTTGTTCAACAATGTGCACTGTATTAAAATTCTTTTGTGATAATTCAGCAAATAAAACTTCTCCCTCTATTTGTTGAAAAGCAATAAGTGATACATGTTGCCTGCAAAACATAATTTAATCCTTACTAATATTATAAATGTGTAAACTGTTTGTTTGTCTGTCTTTTCTTCACGCCTTAACTACTGACCGGATTTGGATGAAATTTTGTACATATTATTTGAGAATAGGAGATATACTCATGTGCAATCACAGTATAGGAGATATACTCATGTGAAATCTCGGAGCATATCTAGTATTAAATATTAACAATAGTTCAGTGGTAAATTTAAAAAAATGACTATTCATAAGTACTCTGTAAAAAGTTTACATGAATAAAAATATTTTCTATTCTATTCTATTCTATTCTAATACATATGATAGGCTAGGATTTCAGTAAACAGTAAAAATGTTTTACCCTTCAATATTATATAGGTGTAAATTGGCATGGTCTTCAAGAAGTGGACTCCATGGTGCTGGGTCAGCAATATTATTACTCCAAACTAGGACTCGAAGGCCAGTACTGTTTTGGCACCAAGAAACATGTCTATCTGTTTTGCGACTACTGCCTCCTAAATCTAAACTCTGTAAAAATATGAATATAAAGAATTAGACAAAAGTTCTTATTTGGTTTGTATAATTAAAAAAATATTTATAATGGGTATGAGCTTTTGGCTCTCATTGTTATAAATTTTCACATTATGTGAGCATCATCGTATGCACATAGAAAATTTACGTAAAACAAATCTTATTTAACACAGATCTAGCCCATTTACAAAGTTAAAAATTAATATTAGAGCTTTTGAGGAGGAGAACAACAGGACTTTATAGGACCTACTTACTTGTAAATGTGGCTCTCTATCTGAGATACGACATGGCACATTATCAGTTTTTCTTCCAAAAACAATAAGAGTTGCTATTCTTTCAGGATGAACAAACAATATGTGGGTTTTAGATAAAACAACTGAAAATTTTAAAATAATAACAATAAAATGTTGAAAATATAGTACTTCATAATCATGTGTTAATGTTGTAAAACACATTTGCTTACCGTTAGTCACAGTGGGTCCCAATAATTTGCCTACACAGTATCTGTCGAACAGAATTTGTGTTGCATCAAGAGTAGTGGGATTTATTGTGACATGAGCAATTGCTCCTGAAGAAAATACTATAGTTACTAGCTGGTCGTTAATCCATTCGCTAGCTACGATCCCTCTTTCCCGAAGTTTAGATTCTAATTGTCTTATGTGGTTAACTCTGGCTGCTCGTACATGCCCACCACGTCGCTTACAATATATTCGTTTACCATTATCATAAACTGATTCGTCAAGTTTTTTCTTTGCTTCATATCTATAAATTTAACAAAATAATTTTCTATTTTACTGTTCATTTATAAAAAAAGTGAAAATATTGATGTTCTAACTTACTTAAAACTTTTCAGGTCACTGTTTTTTACAGAAATAGTGTCGTCACATGTGAGAAATTTAACATCGTAGCTAAACATTGTTATAATATTAGCTGATTTTGAATAAACTACACATGTTTTCTTATATATATTTTAATTTAATTTAGCCAATAGTAATAAACAAACATCATTTCTATCCATTATTTACAGTTTACAATCATGACATTGATGTCAAAGGGCCAATTGTCAATACTCAATCAAAGTGTCTATGAATCGAGAAAGATGGAGCTATATTAAAATATTGTTTGTTATATTCGAGAGCTCATTTCTTTATCTGGTTAGTTTTTTACCTGCTTGTTTGAATACCTTTTCATTAATTTACTTATATTCTTGCGCGTTTCTCGAACATACGTACCTACAAACAGTCAAACAAAAAATAAATAAAACATTCCAGTAAGTAGGTACTCATTTTTGAATGATGAAATATAATATAAGAGAAAGAATTGTTGAAATGGGCTTTCAGGCCGATTTGGCGTAAATTCACCCCATAGAAAATATTGAATCACATAAGTTATACCTACTTATATTGCTTTATTTTTCCTTTCTGGGGGTGTTAAATTCGCATCGTTTCCAAGGCCGCAATTCGCATCGCCGGTAGCTGTGGCCTACTTCATAGATTGTCTTACATTTGTTTTCCGCTCATCGCTTGCCGCGCCGCATTTAGCATCGCTGACCGCTATAAGTTGTGGCTGAGCGGTAAGTCACCTTTATGGTGATTGCCGATAAAATTTAACGTTGTAATTAAAAGGATAGAATGGATATATATTTTAATACTTTCTGTTCAGAAAAAAGCAATCTGTTGTTCAACTTTTTTTAAACAAAAATATTGTTACTTCATAACTGAATCACATATTTTATTGAAAGTAAGGTTGTTACTTGTTATGGACAATTTGATTCAAATAGGGATTGGATATAGATAAAGACATAATAAACATACCGGATTCGGATACGGATAGGAATTTGAAATTATTTCGGATTATCCGTTAGTTTCGGATAGTTTTGGTTATGGATATTAATTAGATTTTAAAGGAATCCCTAAACAAAAAAAGACAAATGACACAGGCAGCTTGTGGTTGTGACTCGGCTGATGATAACAACTCGTCAAAATGGGTTTCATAGACTATTATTTCATCTATCCGTTAATAATCGAAACTTTTTATTATATTGAATTTGGTTACGGTTACAGATAATTTTTTATGTCGATTATTATCCGATAGTTCGGTTAACGAATCGAAGCCCCATAACATTAACATTGTATTCATATTATCCTGAACCGAGCATAGCACGATTGGGCTAAGCTTTGTAAGTACCACCCCCCAGCGAAAAACCGGCGTGAAGCAGTGTTGCTCTGTGTTTCGTACGGTGAACTGGCTTCCGTGCACTCGCCCGGAAGCTAGTATTCTTTTGCCATTCATCTCCCATTCACTTCTTCTCCTCTCCCAATTTCTCATCATTAATCCTCTCCCTATCTCCTCCCCTTCCTTCAACCCGGCAATGCATCTGCGATACTTTTCTGTTGTAGTCTATGTTAATGGTAGTAACCAATGTACTCCTGTGGTTAATGGGCTGCGTTCAATCAAGTGAGCCGCATGATCCGCTTGCCCGCTGTAACATAAAAAATACTATAAATTAAAAAATAGTTATAAATTCAACAAAAACAGGAATGCCCAATAAATGTTCTATTTTCTTGGTAGATTAAATAAATAAAATACATGAATGATAGTAACAAATAACAATACGTAATGACATTATGATAGGTTATACCACCTAAAAATATATATCTAAGTGAACAATTTATATACTGTAAAATTTCACAATATTATAATAGATATCTGTTATTTCTATTTTTAGTAGGTATGACGTGTTTAATGCTTATATATACTAAACAGTATTAGGAGTGTCAATAGATATTTACCTAATGTTATTACCTATTGTTTTATATAATGTTTTATTTACAAATAAATAATTATCCATTCAGTAAAAATGTATTTATATTTATATTCATTTTATTGTTTTAATTCATAACTGATTTAAGTTCAAAACTTTTCTGTATAAGATTTTAACCGAATTGCATTTTATTACATTGTACCAAAAGTAATATAGAATAAGAGTACATATTTTATAATCATCATTTATTTATTACAATTGAGGAATTATATTGGAAAGTTGTTGGATCTCTATTTAACCTTCGGTCGCGTTGGTTTTCCGAATTATCGTGCAAGGATGATGTTCTTTTTAGTTAAAGCAGACAAATACAGAATACGTTTATTTTGTTGTTAAATAAATATCGCAGCCCAATGATATACTATAATTTTTAAATATCAATGCGGCAGTCCATGAAGACCAGTGATAGGATTAACTACTTAACAACTCGTAATACTAAAAGGTATGGAAATGCAGTCCAGGCCATCCACCGTACAAAATAGTAAAATTTTGCATCAAGCCGAATTTCTATGGAAGTATGTCTAATACCTTCCCTGGATCGATCCGTGCCGGAGCTGCACTCAACTCGTACTCTTAAATTTCTGTCTATTTTCTCAAGAACATCATGTTTTTCGCATAGATCTTAGTCGGTCTACTACGTAATAAGTAAATGGTGCTGTTTTAGTAGTGTCCCAATATTTTTGGTCTACATAGTCCATTCACTACCAAGATATTCGAGAGAATTTCGCAGTCCTACAAAATACATTTAAAATATTTTCAGCATCAGAAAAGCATCAAGTCTGGAAATTGACTGTTTTGACGCATTAAGAAAGAGCCAGGTACACTATTTTCTTAATAATCTTTTAGTAATTAACTGTTGCTAAATCTTTCTATGTTCCTCCTTCTTTTACGGTAAACGTAAGCCCAAGAAACGGCAGATGAACAATTATTCTTACACATAAAATATAAGTACTCAATAACGAAAGCCATCTGGCAGAAGGAATGGTACCATTAAAAAAGCCCCGAATAATTACAAATTCTTAACATAGCTTTCAATGTTCTTTTAATTTGCCATTAAGGTTTAGGTTAAATAATAAAAAATTGCAAATTTATATTATTACTGATTTTAATGATTATTTTGAAAATGTTGAATATCCTAACTAAGTCAAAGTCAAAATGTTTATTTTCCAAATTGGCCTCTGTTGAGGCGCTTTTAGAACTACGCATAACAACTAATAATATTTGGTTTTTTTGTGACGACTAAGCTCGCACCGTTGAAATTACCACCTCCCCCAGCAGAAGATGGGCGTGAAGCAGTATTAGACTATGTTTATTACGGTAAGCGGCGGCCCGAAGTCCTTTATTCCCTACCATCCTCTTTCCCCATCATCAATCCTTATTCCCTCCCCTTCCTACAAGCCGGCAAGGCATCTGCGACACTCTGATGTTGAGGATGTTTATGGGCTGCTTTCAGTCACTCAACAACATGCTCCGCTTGCCAGCTGTCACATAAATAAATAAAAGAAGTTTAATTAAATTTAATCATTACAAGTGATCGGAGAGAAATGAAACTTCCTCAAAAACGTGTAAACGTGAACAGTAAAGTTGTAATTCACGGTTACCTTGAAATTTAACAAACAATAAAAAATGATATATACATTTTCTTATTAAATTAAATATTTCCTACATTATAAACACTCGTGTTAAAATAACACTAGTAAAACGACTTATCCACGATATTGCAAATGTGATTGAGTCACTAGTAACTTTTTCCTAAAATATTTTGTTTCAGGAATGTAAGTTTGTCAAAAAACTAAAACTACGTTATGGAATATCCCATTTCTTACCGTGTTTTTATTTTAATTCTTTAAATATGGAAAGTTAAAAGCACGGTAAATATAGTTCAATATCAGCCTGAAAAATAAAACTAAACGTTTCTGGTATCAATTAGTGTAAAAATATAGAAGCTACAAAACTATTTGCTGAAACAATATATATGCCATCGCTGAAATGTATTTCACGTAACAATGTCCAGCGCGTAACGATTTAGTTTCAGATAGAAAAGAAAAAACGCAAACATTTTGCATTTTTTCCATCAGATTGCAAATTTCGTGAACAAAATGTTGGAATATGATAAAAATAAAAAATGTTAACATAACTGGAAGATTACAACTATTTTTCTAAATTTGTAGCACATAGCTTAAAATTATAGCTGCTGATTGGGGTCTATCTTAATAGGAAAATATAAATACATATTGGTAAAGTTTTTCTTTAATTTTCATTTATTTAGAGATTTGTAAAAAATTACACGTCAGCCCTATTGTACCAAATATTAAACCATACAGGAAATCTTATTTTTATACAGTCTATTATATATCTTACAAAATATCTTAAATTCATCTACGGGAAACTTTAACAAATTAACACTAAACCTACTTCCCACAGATTGGTTTCGATCATGGTCAAAAACGTTCTGCGATCGGCCACACGCTACAGTTCACAGTTTGCCGAATCCGTCTTACGCATCACGGTATCAGTAAAGCAAATTTGTTCAGTGGAATATGACTGGTCCGAATCCGAAACACAATTACAAGTTCACATATGCTCATCTTTACTTCAAAAACAAGCTTGATTTTGAATGAATATTGGTTAAGTTAATCCAAAATGTATCCCTTGAAAGAGGTGTTCATAAAAGAAAACAATTAACGACAATGTTGAAACTTTTATACAGATTCATCAGGTGTCGTTTGAGAATAATAAATTGTAAATTGTATAATATTCGAGAAACTACTCGAAATATAAATCAAAATTTAAATTATTCAATATTAAGATAATTATGCTAGACATGTTTTATGAAGACTGATGAGGAATGCGAAGACATATTTCGTTGACGGATAATTAATAACAAAAATTTTTTACTAAGTCCTTGAAGAGATAATGTAGATGCCTTTTTTCGAATATTAAAAGATTGCCAATTTCTACGAGAGGTTTCGGGGGCTTGAGGCTTTTAGAGCTTTTTCGATAGCGAAATGGCCTTTTTATCGGCATTTATTTTTATTGTCACTTACATTCTTAATCTGTTCTATTTCCATAATATATGGGTTTGTTGAGTTGGGGTTGGCTTTATTTATACACTGATTATGAGATGGATTGAATTATATTGTCAACACCATTGAGGCTGTCGTCGCATCATATAAGCCTAACAATAACAAATTACATAATGGTAAAAATGGGTTTTATACTAGAGGCAGGTTTTACGAAGTAAAACTATAGTTTTCACATTCAGATTTAATTAGAGGCGATTTGATTCACTCACATTGTTTTTCTATGCTTTGTTACGTTTATCAATTAACATACGCGTTTCTGGGATTTAGTATGTCTTCTTTGACACATATATCCGCTTCCTATTCAAAATGAATAAGTCTTGTTAATATCTATGTTAATATAATCTTGTGTTTGTTTTAACGCGAGTACTTTCCATTTTAAATAAAATACTTTTTAAAGGATTTTAAACGCGGTTTATTTAAAAATTTTTATTTAAAATCTATGTTAATTATATTAATATTTATATAGCTTAATATTTGGAAAGAAAAAAACGTTTGACTCTTTAAATATGCAGTCTTTAATATAAATATAATAATATTCGTGATATTAATCAAATATCAGTTTTAATAGAAGTTGCTTGAAATAATTTTAATAATATCTTAAAAAATATATTATATTTCTATAAAAAAGCGAAATAGGTATATGATAAGGTGAGGTTTCGAGAGTGCGGTTAAGATCTTGTGATACCAAGTATCGTTAAAATCCGTCGAATATTTTTTGTTTCTATAACGGTCATACAGACAGACAGACAGACATTCAAAAATTTTACTGATTGAACTTTTGGCATCAGTATCCTTTCCTAATCATCCACTGGTAGTTACTTTGGAAATATATTTCATGTACGGAATTGATCTCTCTACAGATTTATTATGAGTATAGATTACCACGAAATAATTGTTTTATGTACGGGTGGCAGCACGCACACGCTGTTTCGACGCAACCTGAGATTTAGTGTCGATGAACGGTGTCTACGTGTGCGTTGTCCAAGCGCGCTTTGTATCAAGTTTGGCTTCTGTACCTAATTATTTTGTAATATTAATATCTCGTACATAAAATTTCCATTGTTTACGTATCATGAAACTCGTATTTTCCGCATGGAGAAGATAGTTGTTTAACAAGTTAATTACATTTTATAATTTGGTAATTGCTACGTGGATAAATGAGATTACACACACATATAATTTAATTGTAAAAGTAATGGTAATCCTAATTGAAGTACAAGTTACAATTAATAAATATGTATGAAAATGGTTCCTTTCATAACATAAATTAAAGTAGCCTTTAATAGTAGGTGTAAATATTATAATATTAGCAATTTTGTTCATATTTCACCATGGTGTATATTATTGTATTATCTGTGCCATGGTTTTATAATTATCAACAGATAAGTATTTTAGTAAATTTTTAATATTTGGGATACGTTACAAGTATGTTATTCCTTAGAAGGAGAAAAGTTATTTCTTTAGCTACTTTGTGCATATCCCAAAAATGTTATTTTTTTTCTCTGTAAAGGCGTTAACACCCAGCTCAATAATCTCAATATAATTTACAAGGGTATTTCTTACACTCTCTAGCTTATAAGTTTGTTTTAATATGCTTATTGAAGAAAATTTAGTTTGTCTTTCCTTTATTTTTCTTAGGTAAAACTCAGAGTTTAGTCATGAGAAAGTAAGGTGCAATTTTGCATCGTATCCAATAGAACGGTTCGAAAGGTATCTGGATAGTTCACTCGATCAAAAAGTACTTTGTGAAAATGATACGAGGTTTTAAACTTTTAACTTTGTATTTTATAAACTTTCGCTTTGCACAAGTTTGTTAATAATCAGAAGTTCTAGGTTCTAGTAGAAACTCGTTCTATTATTGACTCGTTTATTGTAAAGAAATATTCAAGATTTTTCGATTAATTGATAGAGCGCGTTGCATTTTTTTGCATTCCTGTTTACGTTAAAAACATTTGTGAGAGGTATAATTACAAGCTTGTTGTTAAATTGTAAAAATGTAGTTCCGAAACATGTTTCCCTATAAATTGGCTTTTTGCAAATGTAAAAAAAAATCTACACATTGATTTTCGGTGAAGTAGAAATATGTAGTTACCTGGCCCAAATTGTTACTTACAAATCCATTATGGTGAATAAAAACTTTCTTCATTGGTTATTTATTTTTTGTTGCGAATTGATGAAGAATAGGTGAATAATAAAACAAGTTAAATATATTGTTATCGGATTCTCCACTGTGACCTATGTGTAAAAACTGTACTTTAAAAAACTACATCCTTGAAGTACGAAACTTGTTCAATTGTAATAAATTAATTAGATTTTTAATTGCTAGAGCTATAACGACCACAAATACATTGTTTGCTTAGAGACAATATTTAAGTTTAATTTATTTTGATTTACTGTTAATGTTTAATGTATTTTAATCTCTTTTCGTATGAATATTGTAATTTAATATACCAACACTTCTTCATTTCGCGTTGTTCAAGAAGTTTGTAAAAATGGTACAATTTTTATGGTTTCAAAATTAATAATAATAATTCAATTTTATATAAAAGGTGTTTAATTTAAAAAAAAGCTATTTTATAATCCAATGATCATTATTGCAATCAATATATTTCTTAAGTTAATTATACCTTTTTGACAAGTTTTAATAACTTGTTCTGTTATGTAATAATTAAAATCGTTTAAGGTTGAATGAGAACTAAATTTTACATTTGAATTATTCACACATGTATAGTTTTATGTATACATTGACATTGAGCGATTAATAAAATATTAAATTCTTCTTCGTTTATTTAAACTACTAGTACATTGCTCACATAGTAATAGTACATTACTCCTATAGTTTATACGCGCGCTCACAATCATAAGTTTATGATTTTGATTTCCTTTTGAAATTGTTTGACCAATTTCATGATATTAGCGACCCGAAAAATCGAAAGACGCGAATAAATAACGAAATGTTTCGTGAAAATTATTTTCTCATAATTTTTTTTGTCTCGTATTTTTTGTGACAGCTCGAGTCGTTAAAATTTTAAATTAGGTTTTCAAGATACATTAAAATATTTTTGATTTTTTTGATTATTCATTTATGATTTTTTTTAATTGCTGTGTCTGAATATTTATCACAAATACCTGCTGCTGCAAATATATTATAATACCGAGGAATTGTACTTTTATAAATACATACTAAAGTGTTTTTCATTCATTCATTCATACTAATATGAAATAACCAAAATTTATGTATGAGTATACATAATAAAGATTAAATTTAAAGTTCGAAATAAATGACTTATCACAAATTTACAACGTTATCTTAAAGTGAAATTGTGAATCGTGGTAACATTGACAAATTCGGCTAAAATGCAATTATAAAGAATTTTATCGATTCCACCACTGTTTTTACAGGACTTGATCTCGGAAGGGAGTTTTTGTCTCAGTTTTTTGAGGGAGGCGAATAAACGATGTACTCTATTAAACTATCGATAATTGAAAATTTTGTCGGACATAAAGCCAATGGTTTATTTGGAAATGAGCTCCTAGCTAAACTTAATTTTAAAGTTCCTACTCGCTCTTCACGTACCCCGCGTCTATTTAGCATACCACCTACCAGAAATAATGTCTCACATAATAACCCAGTACATAGAATGTGCCGCTTGTACAATAATTTAAACCCTGATTGTGACATATTCTTTGGCAGTTACGGCGTCTTTAAAAATACTGTTTATAAAATTATCTAACATCGTGCCTCTATTTCGTTTTTATTTTTATGACATTGGTTTTTTCTTGTGTTATTTCTCAAACTGAAACTTGTAACATAACATAAGCAATTTTAAGCTATTTTCTTCTTCAAAGTTGTGTACAGTAATAATTGGGTTGCGGAATTTAAATGTTATGCTTAATATAAGTTAGATTTAAGGAACTATTCTGTAACCTGTAACTGTACCTGTTTACAATAAATAAATAAATAAATAAAAATATAACAATACCAAAATAGAGCGTATGCAATTTTTATTTTCACACATTCTGCAACAAGGCTGTTTTTATAAATGTCACTGAATAAATACAGTCTTAAATAGTAAGTATTAATTATAATATGAGCAAATATTTATGTATTTTAATATACTTATTTAGCGTTAAAATCTAAGGAAGCTGCTTCAAAATATTATACTTTTTACCGCGCGGCTTTTAGTATAAGGCAGACCTCAGTCCAATGCGCCGGTCTACGAGGTGAATCCGCGCGCTCACGATAATTTATTATTTACCGTACCTATGTGAATCGTTTGAGGTGGTTTGTGTACAAAAAGTTATAATAAATTGAAGCGACTTTATACCACAATTGGATTCAAAATTCAAGGTTAGTTAATATTTAAACAATTTATACTAAGCATTTTCAATTAAAACTGTAAAAAAACTCTTTAATAATTATTTCTAATATGTTAAATATAAAGTTTATAAGGTTTTTGTAGGATTTGGGTGCTTTTAGAAATTATTAGATGACGCATTTAAGATTGTAAAAAAAATAAATTTTGTTAACTAATATCTTAATTATAAAGTTAATTATTATATAAAAATAACTGACGATTTATAAAAGCTTTTGTTACTTTTCAATCCATTTTTAAGTTGATAACTATTTTTTGTATTATATGACTATTAAAATATTACTTTTACTGATAAAATACACTTTCTCGTAATCTTAAAAATATAAGATATCATTATATCTTTATGTGTTGGGTAGTTTGTTTAAATACTTGCAGATTCTGTATTCTGAATTTCAAATAAAGATGTATAGGAGGACATTAAACTTGAGGAGCTTTGTACTTGAATAATAAATAAATAAATCATTTATTTCCAACAATATTTTAGATAGATAAATTATGTC
Organism: Phoebis sennae; assembly: GCA_001586405.1. Taxonomy (NCBI): domain Eukaryota; kingdom Metazoa; phylum Arthropoda; class Insecta; order Lepidoptera; family Pieridae; genus Phoebis; species Phoebis sennae. The sequence goes on along the minus strand of LQNK01002931.1, from coordinate 142,903 downwards.
CTTGCCTGGCCTTCCATTTTTATCACTATTTCTACATTGGAAATAATATGCAAATTATAAATAATATATAAATAAAACTGGCAATGTTGTTACTATCGAGTTGATTAGGTTTAATTTATACAGTGTTTACAGTTCATATATTTATTCAAAATAATTTATTTCGTAATACCATCGTTTAACAATACAATATTAGGACATAGACCGAATTTTATAAGGTGGTTGAATATATAATAAACCAGCTGTGCCCCGCAGTTTCGTCTGCGTATATCCCCTGTCTCAGGATCTGCGGGATTTCCGGGATAACAATTATCTTTTGTCCTTTCTAGTGGCTAAGGCGTAAAGAAAAACAGACAGGCACACAAACAGAGTTATTCGAATGTAAAATATGGAAGTAAACGTTTAGGATAACTTTATTATACAGTGTGGTTTATTTGTATCAACAGCGCTTCTTTTTACCAATTTGCGTCCAAAGATCAGCTAATCTTTTGATGCAATATGTCTTTAGAATATTTATGAAAAACAAAACATTAAATAACTCTTTATAAATGGTCCCAGGAAATTATATTTATTACTTAGATTTTTATAATTATTTTATGTTCTGAATCAATTTGCAAATTTTATTATAACTGATAAGGAGAGTAATTCATTAAATATTTATAATTTTTATAAAATGTCTTTAAATTTACGCATTCCACATTTCCTGTTCAGTTAACGGAGGTTGCCAAATTTATTATAGGTAAATAATAAATCATAAATAAGTAAATAAATATATAAATAATATCTTTATTAAGTAGATACTATTTTATAATATTATATTGTCTTTACATTCACGTAATCCCAGTAGCAATTCCATAGCTAGCTATGCTAACCACAAAATAAATAATAGTTATCTTTATAAAATCCGACTGCGTTATTTAATAAATAAATAATCCTTCTCTTTTCTTTCATTTTAATTTCCAAGCGCCATTTTGAATAATTATAGCCTATGTCACTGCCACAATCATAACGAATCCAATAACACTTCATTTGTCAAAATCCGTCCAGCCGTTTGAACTGTATGGACATACAAACATACAAACTTATACACTCGAAAAACATTACCCTCCTTCTGTCACAGTCGGGTAAAAAGGAAAATATTAAACGAAGGTTACAACCTGATGATTTATTAATTTTCTTTTGGCACATTTAAGTATGAACTCTTAATAATATAAACTTGTTTTAAATTAATATCTGAAATAATGATATTATGTCTTTAGCTAGTGGTCCGCCCGGCTTTGCATGAATATTCCTCTTATAAAAACTCATCAAAATCCCTTGGGTAGTTTAAAGATTTATGAGGACAGACAGCATGGAGTAGCTTTTTAATAAATGTAGTTAGTTATTTAATGAATAGGGCTATATGACATAATTTTTACGTTTCTGAAAAGTGTAAGTGCAACGTTTCTGAAAAAGAAACCCGAATAATGTAATATTTACCCAACTCTTTCATCCATAATGTTTTCAAATTAAGTTTTAGTTAACCTTACAGTAAGTCGTAATGTTTTTACAGCAAATCTTAATACTCACTTTGTAAACAATGTACTAGATTTTGTAGAAACAGTAGGCTAGGCTTTTGTATTTTTACTGTTATTATTCCTTCACCCAACGTATAGTATCTTATGCCTACCACAAAAGACTAAACGCAAACAAAAAGACTTTCAACTACAAAAATAAACGACATAGGTAGAGAAGGGTTACCTGTATTAGAAATCTGTATCGATGTTGGGGGTTTAAAGGGCGCATTCCAAATTACATGTTTTTTTTAATTACAATGATTAATTTCACGAAAGATTGTCTTTTAGAGTTTTCGTGAAATTCCATGCCAAGATTGCCTCCGTGTTGAAAAACTGTCAATATAAAAAGTAATTTAGGACTAAATCTTTCTAAAACCGTAAAAATCTTTGAATAATGGATTAAAATCATAACGATATTACCCTTGAAAAACATGACAACGCGTAATTTTGAAATACACTCTTTAAAAGGTAATTTTTTAAGGTTTGGGAAGTATCTATGCTGCTGGTTTATAATTATTGATAATTTCAAAATTCCAAATACAAGTAATCAATAATAATAGTTAACACAGTTTGTCTCTCAGCCGAATTCACACATGGCGGCAACGGAAGATACTTAGCGACATAATAAAACAAGTCAATAATTTATTTTTTTTCTCTACAATATTACCTGATGTTTATGTGACCGACCGTAGCCCATGAACATCTATAACATGAAAGAGTTGTTGCCGGCTTGAAGGAAGGGGAAGGGATAAGGAGAGGATCAATGATGGGAAATTGGGACAGGAGTAGAACAGTATGAGAGGAATGGGATGGGAATACACGGTGGTGATATCTTAAAGTACTATTCCAATTCACAAAAGCTGTTTTTCACCGTTGAACAAATTTCTACATCACATTAACAATGTCGGTATTTTTCTCCCAACAAATAGTCTGAGCGTTTTCATGAAATGTTTTCAAATTTGATAAATCGTCCATATTCTTCCCGAATCACTTTCTTTGATAAAGAGTAAAAGCATCTTAGTCAGTATAACAAAAATTAATAAAACTACTGGCTAGCTTCGAGTTAGATCACGCGTTGTAAATCAAGACCTTACGTTTGATACCACACCCCGCTATATTCATATGAAAATCGCCTATTTCATCTCCAATTCGCTCATTTTTGCATACAAGATTTTTCTTTATCTAAACCATTTGCGTACAAAATTTTATTAAAATCGGATATACCATACTCCAAATATGCTCGGATAAACACTTATTTGACTCCACCCTATCTTCGTAAGCCCTCACCGATTTCACTTATCTTCGAACTCGACATTTTCTTTTGTCGAGATCTTTTTCATACTTACATAGAATATACAAACATACAATCGCCTGGGCAACTCGACTCTGAGACCTCGCTTCGCCCGGTCAATAATAATAATAATTCTATATTGTTGTGATATACCAGTAGCCATTATGGGTACATAATTCCGAAAGTTCTTATGCACTCGCCATGAACGACGCGTTTCCTCAATACGATCTACCGACAACAGTTGATGCTATTGATTTATTATAATTAGTAGTGATTAAGCTGCTCGCTAATTAGAAAAGTATTTTAATGGTTTTTTAAGAACTGCGGGTAAAACTGATACAAATGATGGACCCAAATATATAAGCAGGTAAATAAGTATTCTTTTAAATTATAAACACAAAAGGTTATTAATAGTTCTCCTTTTCTCTATTATCTTAATATATTATCTTAATATATCAGGTATAATTTGCGTTTACACTCGAATAGTTTTTCTCATGAATTTACCTATCTTAATTAGAAAGAAAAGCTTTGGCAATGAAACAAAATTGTATGCTTTGTATTTTTAAAAAAACATTTATTTTTCTTTCTCATGGGGGGATAAAAACCTATAAACGGTAAGGACAAGGACAAAATAAAAAATTACTTACCTTTTTATGTAAAGATTATAATCTAAAAATATTTTACAATTTACTGAATTTATAAATATATTTTATACATCCTACATCAACCAATAAGGATAATTATATGAATTTAGTATTAAAACTTACAATTACTGCCTTAAGTTTATACTTTATTTTTGTAGATGTGTTATCAACATTTAAATATATATTTTTGTATTCATATAATTATGTTATCTTTTAATCACCATTCCTTGATAAGTTGATGTGAATATTAACATTGGAAAAATAAAGAGTTCTTTAATATAATTAGGAACTGGTATATAATATGAAATATGCGTTAATAGCTATAACACAGTTTTCTGTAGGTATCATTATTTTTAAATCGTAAACATTTGAGATTTATTCAGAAAAATATATAATTTTCAAAGCAGTTATAGCACTTTTATCGAACTTAAATTATAATAATTTACTTAAATGGGATAAAAGTTAATTTGGATCACTGAGAAAATGGATGATTTTTTATTCTCGACGTAGACGCCATGAGAAAAACTAATCTATACGAATATTATAAAGAGGACAACTTTCTTTGTTTGTTCGGTTGTAATGAATATCCTTAAAAACTATAGGACCGATTTAAACAATTCTTTTACCATTTGAAAGCTACATTATCCACGAGTAACAAAGGCTATATTTGACAGTCTATATATAATATATAACATTATGCTACGGTGGTGAAACCGCGCGGTTCAGCGAGTTTTCAATAAGAAAAAATACTTTGTATTTGCTCCATTTTCTACTCACGTGTCATAACACGGAATCACACAGCATTTTATGTCTACCAGAAGAGAGGCGCCATTTTATTTTAGAAGTTTGGGTGGTAGATCAATCACCTACGCAAAAAATGCAGATTTTGTCATATACGGATATCGGTGAATCCCTACGATAAAACCAATATATTATTCCGATTCAGCTTCGTTTACATATTATGCATTATTGATGATAAATGATAAACTGTCTACCATAAACTTTTATAGGAAATTGTTTGAAATGGTTATTATGCAGCAGGTTATATGATAAGCATTGACTAAAATATTTTCTTATTTAATTGTTATATTAATGTTCTAATGTGATCCTAATTATTTATCTTATGTTACATAAGTTTCGTTTCCATAATATTTGGGAGGAATAATGGGAAGTTTTAATATGAGCATACATTATAATGTTCCTTAACTGCCTCAACCTCAACTAAACAGGGGCTAACTATCACAATATGTGTTCGTAATAAGGGTTCTGGTACAAAGTGAAGCTTAGAATGAACTCTATATTCTATACTCTATATAATATATATTGATGTATATATATATAACCTAAGTGCTTTAGACCGTACCTTCAACCTGCTAATTAAGACTTCTAAATCTAGAAACAAGGTATGTTGTACTTAATCAACGTTCATAGACAAGCAATTCTTTAAATTATGGTTTTTCAACGCGTAGACAATTTCAGTCTTATGAATATTTGACATTTTCAAGGTGTAAAAGTAAAAATAAAGGGTTACATGCAAACCGTGCTGCATTTAAAACTTTAACGTTAAAAATTATACGTTCTTAGTTCTTTAATTAAAAGGTCTTTTTTGTACGATTACATTTTAAGTAATGAATTGTTGTTCTTATACATAAGAAACATTATGGATAGTAAAAAAATAATATTTTTTGTTATTTAATTTATACATAACAGTGAAAAATTAGTACTACAGATCCGGAAAACAAGAGTGTTTTGTAATTTGTTATGTAATATTAACAAAAAAAAACTTTTTAACAAAAAAGTTCATAGGCCTCGGGATGCTTTAAATTATTATTTATTTAACTTAAAACAGCTGTCCAAAATTGCCTATGAAATATATTAATAATAATTTTCACGGCCATTGCGTATTTTTGAGTAGTTTTCTACTGGATACAACCATCTGCTGAAAATTCAATCATTATTTCTCTTTTTCATATCTTGCCATTGTTCATATTATTATTTTTTATTAAATTTAAGAAGATGTAAATACTATTGGGAGTAGTCGTAGCCTTAACACAAAGTAGAATTATAATATCTCTCGCGGGTTGAAAGGTTAGGGTTGAGTGAGGAACCGAGCTTAGGAGTACGGGAGATTTGAAGAGATTTCGTGAGAGTCATTGTCATGATCATCTCTAGAGAAAGAAGAAAGTAACTGATTCTTTAGGAAGCTATCATAATATGCACCTAGTAAATGTGATATAAGAATTAGCATCAAAACCACTTTATATTTAAATCACTAGTCTATCCTTGACTTTTTTAGATACAGGTTAATGAGTTCGTAGTAGTGTACGAATATTTATTTTTTTTACATTATTTATACGTTACTTATTTAATTGTATTCACGTTAACCTGCTTACAATTTAAAGTAAGTGCCTACATTATCATAATATTAGTTTCCACACGACTAGTTATCCTATCACTGCATTATGCTAATATGTTAATAGATAAGTATGTTTGAATATTTGTAACTCCACCTCGAAAAAAATGTCTGGACTAATCAGATATAATATTCGGATCGGATGTTTATCCTTTCTATATAAAATATTGTTCGTTGTTTTATTTATAACTAACTTTCCGTCCGCGGCTTCACTCGCGTGAGGTTTTTCTAGGAGCTGAATTACATTTTTTATGACTTAAAAGCATACATATCGTAAACTATTCGGTTAAAAAGTTCTTCCTTAGGTTTCAGGATCTCTTTCAATGACCAATACTTTTTCCATCAGTTTGCGACTATTCTGTGTATTTCCTCGAATATGTACAGGAATACATGTATTTAGGGGCATATTATTTACCACAAAGACCAAACTACCAAGGAATAATATCGATAAATAATAATATAATATGTTATAGGTATGGTATAGATTGAAGCTTCGGAGAACATCTGTACAGTACTAAGCTATAAAATTAATAGGACTATAAAATTAATACGCTTATTTTCCTTGATTTTATGTTCTTAGATCCATTATTTTATATTCATTTTAAAATTATTTAATATGTATATTTTTAACATTACTTGTTCATTCGTATTCTGCGACGCTTAAAAAATGTAAATGAATCAACTTCATTATCGTACAATACAAAAATATTGAATGGGACCGTATATCTGTAAGAATACAAGAACAATGACGGACAGTTCATCAGACATTTAAATTATATTTTAATTTTGACACTTTGCATTTAGCCTACTTTCCCAATAATGAAAGTTCAAAGTTCATCATAAGATGGATTAAGTCTGTTTTGGGGGGTGTTTTCGGCAAGCTGAAAACTTGTCTGATGCTTCTCCTATTATAAAACCTATAATGCAAAAATAATAAATAGGGTATTATTTATACTAAAATACAAAAGATCTTTTTGGTGGGACTTACTGCCGGCTACATCTAAAATGACCACCCAGATCTGCAGTTCCATGTCGTGGTATAATAGACAAGGCATCAAACAACTTTTCAGCTTGCCTTAAACACTTTCCCAAAAAATGGTCCCAGCTCTCGGAATATAAGAGGTGAGATATAAATCCATGAGACGAAGGGTATAGAAATTATAGGCATATCTACATATAGCATTACGCAGGTGAAGCCATGGGGCTTCTGAACTAATATATCTCGATTTCGATCATCTATCTCAAACTTTTGAAAAAGAAAAGAATAAAACCACAAAATAATTCTGAACGTGCTTACAGCGTATAGTCATGTATATAGTAATGGAATACGTCAAGATCTGTACACAACATTTAAACATTTAGTAAAAGAGGTAATTATTATTGAATTGAATAACAAGTCTGAGACATCGCAATTAAAATATATATTTCACACACTCGTCATCTGTATCATCCATTCGTTTTCCATATATTAGCGGCTGGCTATGAAAACCTCGTAAGTCGCAAATATTATGATATTATCGTGATTTTGTCTGGATAAAAATACATTCGCATTCGATATCTCTAGACCTATATATTGGAGTAAATAAGAACCTCGGTAAAACGCCATGTTCACCGATGTGGGCTAAGAAGCTTGGTAAGCGAGTCCATCTTTGGTTAAAGGTGTTTCAAAAGTTAAGAAAATTATAAATGTTGCCGAGGACCTTTTTTTATGCGAATATTTGCCTTAAGAAAAATTAAATAATGCAATTGACATAAAAATTCCACCCAGTTTTTTTGTCCGCCCCCACCAGTTGTTTTGATTTTTCTCTTGTAAAATTTAGATTTTTGCACATACGAGGTTTTCATAGCCCAGCCTCGATATATAAAGACAAACTCACAGATTCACTCACTGAATAATCAGGAAGCCTCGAAACTACTTTGCCTACGAAAATGAAAATTTATTAGTAGGAGACGTCGGCTAAGAACGGGTTTAGCTAAAGGGTCCTATTAAGCTGGGTTAACTAGGCCGAAGTCAGGGCGGGATACTAGTAAATTAAATGTAAAATAAACTTGTGTTCCAGGCTTTTGAACTTAGAACAGCTTTTAGAGGTTAAAACCTCTAAAAGGGAAGGAAAAAATTAGAGATGAAATCATTATTTATATTTCCTCCAATCATTTGCATTGATGTTACCATATAACTGTTCCGTTAAATCCAAGTTTATTAACTATATTAAAATTATCAAATACATTCTATACAAGCGACTACAAGTCGCGCACGTAAGCTTATATTGTATAGCCGCTCGCTTCAAAATTATAAGAACGCAATAGGGCATGCATTGCGTTCTTATTCTACTTATTTTGTAAGGCTTACGAAAATGTACTGAAAATATAATGTATTTCATAAGCATACAAGGACTCTGATTCTTGAGACACGGTATTAGCAATTTTATATTTGACTAGGCGCAAGTTTTGTTGATTTATGTACAGTCAGAAGCATATGTATGTGACTATGGGCAGATTAGCAAAAATATCTGCCACAAGGATGAGTTCAATAATATCTGACTCACGTACCAGCATAAATATCTGACGTAAATAAGACGGCAACAATATCTGACTCGATTTGATTTTAATTAATACGAAACACATTCTTTTATATTCTCGTTTTATACTATGTTCATTTAGTATTATATACTATATGAAGAAATGAAATAATAAAAATATCACCACAACCACAATATAAAACGTATCCTATTCAAACACTATGTTTGAATTATTTTGTAGTTTGACGTTGCGTTTGACAAAATTAATTAATATATAAAACTTTTTTTTTCTTCTGACAAAACACCGATGTGTATTTACTGTCATCTATTTTTGCTGTGTACGTGAGTCAGATATAATCTGTCAGATATAATATATAATATATGCTTTTGACTGTATATGACCTTTAAGAATATTAAGTCCCGAAAAAAATTCCGTATTTACCGATAGTAGTTCAAGATATTTTCTATGTTCAAATGTTTTAAAAAAATTGGTGGGGATTATTTTAAAATGTTATAGCTTAGAAGAGAGCCACAGGAGATATGTTTCTATATTTATATTATTTTTGGTTTATTCGTACCACAATTTTATAGTTACAACATTATAATTTTGAACATTTAGCACACGAGCGTTGTAATAAAGGATTTAAAATAATATTTTGAATAAAAAGGACGTTTGAAAACGTGGGATTTTTATATTGTATATGCATCTGTCAATTTATTGTTTAAGCTTTGTGAATTTATAATAAGTTTGAAATTTAAATAATGATTGTGTTAAGTGTTTTAAATTATCAAATTAATCTTATTTTATGTGTTTATATAATCACGAACCGTGAAAAGTCACCTTCAGACGGTTGCGAATTGTTTTGTTGTTGTTATAGATATATAAAACAAAAACGTTATGATTAATAAGAGCTAATTATTATTATTAATTAAGATTTTATTAATTATTATATATGAAATTAAGGCTCGTTATAATATCATAAAGTTTAGATGTCCGTGTGTTGATCAAGTCGACCACTGAACCGATTTTGACGTAATCTTATATAGAGAAAGGCTATTAACTGGATTATGTGATAGGATAAAAAAGATAAGGTATTACATTTACATAAATAAAAAATAAAAATTCATTTATTGTTTCAACATTTTTTATATAATTATATACAGGTCCCTATGAGTAAAATGAGTGAAGTATGGTAATGAGCGAAGCGTCTCTAGGGGGGTGATAGCTAAGCTTATAATCTATCAAAAAAATATGTCATCTGAAAATATCACCGTTTTGAGATATTATGGATTTTGTAGATTTTTCAAAAGTGTTACCGTGCCCAATGATTCACATTACTGTGGCCGTAATTGTTCTTAGTTTTTATTTTTTTTTCTAACGTATTCTTCATGAGTTGCTTTAATACGTGTATTAAGTAAAATTTCTTAGTCAGATTCGATAACCCTGCGCTTTAATAAAAATTTTTGCAAAAAAATATAACTAAAAATAGATAAAGGCACCGACTTTGTATAGATTTCAAGAAAAATGAAATTAAAGTTATTTTCTACTTTTTAGAGCGAGAAAGTCGGTTCTATATTTTTTGCAAAAAAATTTATTTTCCCCTTTTTACTGTCCTGTGAAGGATAATTACATCATCTTGTCACAATTCAGTTGATATAATATACATCATTATACAGCTCTGCGGTAAAGAGCTTATTCCATTGATTTTCGAGGGGTTCCCTGGAATATCTTCCACATGGATGATCAGACATGGACCAAATATGTATGGGACCACAAATTCAATTCGGTTCATAAACGCCGGAAATTGCGGTAACATACATAAAATAAAAAAAAAAAATACGGTCGAATTGATAACCTGCTCCTTTTTTTGTAAGTCGGTTAAAAATACGGTTGAAATAATAACCTTCTCCTTTTTTTGATAGTCGGTTAAAAAAAGCTAGCCACTACATGAAATTGCTCAGTTAACTTAGAAACTTCTGTATTATTTAATGAGGATTTTAAAATGGTATAAAATGTATTATTTTTAGGAATACATATTTAATCTGCTAGTTGACTCATATCTAATTTAGTATAATCTTGTGTTTGTTTTAACGCGAGTACTTTCCATTTTAAATAAAATACTTTTTAAAGGATTTTAAACGCGGTTTATTATACATTATTTTACATTATTATTTAAAATAATAATGTATAATAAACCGCGTTTAAAATCCTTTAAAAAGTATTTTATTTAAAATCATATCTAATTTCCCAAAATAAATGAATTTCCTACAGTTCTTACCTTATAAAAACATATTGCATCGATTTTAATCATTAAAATCAAATACAAAAAAATTATAACTAAACTTGGAACGTCAAAAAATTGGCAATAATATTAAGACGACATAATTGTAGGTTTAGTGTCTGTTAAATTTGAACGGTGGGTTTTCAAAGCCAAATCTAAACTATTAGGACTATCATAAAATGGCGAAAGGAGTCTCGAAACGAAAAAAAAATAAAAAATAAAAAACTCCATCATTGAATTTTTGAAAAAAAATATTTACCGAGCTGGGAATCGACTGGTTTTGCAAAAAAATTATAATAATCATTTTGTATTATTGACCCATTAGACATTTTTATATAATTATTTAAACGGTTATAGGGGTAGTGCCTTTTGAGTTTTGAACTTTAAATTTAGCTGACGGTAGCGGCTCAATTTTTTTTAAACTTTCGAATAATTATCTCCTCATTATCTCCTTCCCTTTCTTCAAACCGTTAAGTCATCTGCATCAACACTTTGATGTTGTAGATGTTCATGGGGTACGGTCAGTCACTTAACATCAGGTGAATAGCATGCTCAAATTACGAGCTATTTTTAAATCTGAATGCGACTGATTTATAAATAGACAAAAAGAAACGCTTATCGTTTCATATGTGCATAATTTATCACAAAATTGTTTTATAATGTCAAAGCTCTAAAATTAAAAATTACTAATGCATGTATATTGTATAATTTTAAAAAGGATTAAACATATATTGAGGTGAGAAAAAAATGGTAAATAGTAGTTCCCAGATTAAAATTAATCGTCGTTATTTTATTTCGTAAAATATTTTTCTTAGGTTATCGTGTTATTGAGCACATTTCTTGGTTGGAGCTATTTTTAAAGTATTTCAATAAATTTAGTGCGGTCGTTTAAAGACGTATTTCAATTGGTTTTAAAGTTGATCTTTTTGTTGGCCACTTTATTTCTTTGAAAAGCTATTTGTCTTTCTTAGTAAATATAAGACGAAATCTATTAAATTGTATTGGGAAAGTTCAAACTCTTGTTCACCTTTTGAACTACCGCTGATAGCTTTGTAGAGAAATATTTTTCTTTACTATACTATGTAACAACTGACAATGAAAGAAACATAATCGATATAATATATTTGTTGGTCTAGGTCTGCATCTTTAACCACAGATTGAGTGGTCTTTTGTTCTCTCTCGGTCGGGCCAAAAACAAGTATTATGAGATTTGTGTAATAAAAAAATCTTAGTGACAGCTTTTATCAAGACCTTTCATTTGATATAACACCTATATAGACCTTTCATGTGATTCATTTAATCATATGAAAATCGCCTATTTGACTCCCCTTTATCTTCGTAACCTACCGATTTTGCTCATCTTCGAACTAGACATTTTCTTTTGTTTAAACTCTTATTTAATTTTATCACCATTGGATAAACGATACTTCAGTTATCGTCGCATAACTTTTTCATACTCAGGTACATACAAACATACACATATTTTTTTACTATCTATTTATTATAGGTATAATTTCTGTTTTTCAATTATTATTATAACTAGATTGTGTTTGATTAAGAAAACGCTATAATGTAACTGGTATCCACAGTACTACTGGAAATATTTATATATTTTAGTATTTTTATTCACTCCTAAATAAATTGTATAAGAAATGCACTACAAACAAGATTAGTACAAAATACGGCCTTATCTCTAAAAAGACAAATCTTAATTCAATTAATTCACAAAAAAATATCTCCCTAAAAAGTTCTATACTATGGTGCTCAAAATAATACTTAGAATTAAAAAAAACAGTGCCAACATTAACGGAATTGTGAGCTCCAATGTACTTCATTTCCATAAAGTCCGAAGAACCATTTTCCGGACATTTTGTGTTAATATTCATCTATGACGTTGCTAATTAGAAAGTTTGCGAAATGCAAACATAATCCTGTAGCATAGTCAAATACTTATTAAATGCAAAAAATTAATAAAGAAGAAACATTTGTGTTTTTGTAATGTTTTTGTATGTTAAATGCAGTTTTTTAATTTATATACTTTATACAACAATCTTAACTAATTAATTATAAATGAAAAATTATCAGAAAATATATTATTATTAAGATACTAATTGTATTTTTATGTGTATGTGTACTTGTGATACGTAACTAAAAAACTTGGGGCTTAGCAAGATTTTTAGTTAAGTATCACAAGTACTTTAGTTTTACTTCTTATGAAGTGAAGAAAATTGTATTTTAACATAAATACGTTTAGATATTTGAAATATTCAACAAATTGTTTGTATATTTCTAGTCTAGTTGAAATTGTTTTTAAGCTGGCGCTTACTTATTTTTCAATAATTTTAACGATAACGCCGGTTATTATTTCTTTGAAATTTAGCACAAGTACAATATATAATATTAGTGTCTAAACAACTTCGTTAAACTAGGTTCGAAGGAATCTCTTGTTATTAGTATACTTTTGTGGTACTATTATTTAATTATTTTGAATACTCATTTGAATCTTACTTAGGCTCCATTCACAACAGGTGTTCTGATGGTAGATAGAGGTATAGAGTTCCTAAGGGTGTCATATACCATTGGTGAATTTAAAGATGTATTTGATGTATAGGTAGGTACTTACTGATATAAAAACGCAAAGGCTTGTCACGTTTTGCTATCTTAATGAAATAAAAATTTTCGCCAAAAAATAGAACCGACTTCCTCGCACTAAAAAGTAGAAAATAACTTTTATATAATTTTTGTTGAAATCTATACAAAGTCGGTGCAAAATCTTGTTAAATTGGAAAAAGATAAAGGCACCCGGTTCTATTTTTTGGCGAAAATTTTTATTTATCACTTTTTAGTGTCCTGTGAAGGGTAATCACATCATCTAGTCACAATTCAGTTGATATATTCATCATTAACCTTAATCCGTTGATTTTCGAGGAGATCCCTGGAATATCTTCCACATGGATGATCAGACCTTAACCAAATTACTATGGGACCACACTGGAACTCTACTCTTTCGAATGCAAAAATATTTTTTCAAATCGGTTCATAAACGCCGGAGATATGTGGTTACGTACATAAAAAAATACGGTCCTTTTTTGAAAGTCGGTTAAAAATGACTCTTTGTTGTATATTTTTGTTATAAATTAATTTAAATCCATGTTTTGGTTACTTTTTTTCGGAGTATTAGGCACAATATAACTTTAATATATTTATAATAATGTTAGTTGGGATATTTAATATATCTTTACAGTTTTGTCTGTTGTTGTAATAAATGTTAAGAATAAATAATGATTATTGAGAAGTTACGAATATGTTAAGCAGCAAACAAAAATGAATCAGGGAATTGTGACGCAACAGTAATGAAAATAAACAAAATTTTCACTGAAACCAAGGTCTACAAGTACCTATTACTCTGCTATATTATATTATATCCGCAAATAAATAAGGGCATTATTTACATTTTTAAGGTATAAAATAAAAGGAACAATAACCCGGTGATTGTTTATAATTTAAAATACAATAACAAGAGTTCTGGTAAGATTTTGCTTGCTTTTTATACTTGTACAAATCATATTTATGTAATTTTCTATCCATAAAAGAATAAAAAGTAGGCTTTATTAAATGAATACTCTTTATTGTACACCCCATTATAGTCATTTAACATACTCGATACAAACTTACTTTCGCATTTTCGATGCGCATTTATAGTTGGGATAGCCTAAATGGTATACTTAATTTTTTTTATGCTGCAGCACGCAAGCGGAACGGCGGCGGCGGTTGACCTGATGTTAAGTTACTGACCGTAGCCCTTGGACATCTACAACATTAATGTGTCGTAGAAGCCTTCCCAGGTTTAAGGAAGGGGAAGCGACAAAGAAAGGACTAATGATGGGAAGTTGGGAAAGGAGTAGATCAGGATGAAAGAGGAATGGGATGATAGGCCTCCCGGCACCGTACGAAGTACAGGGCAATACTGCTTCACTCCGATCTCCCGTTGGGGCATGATAATTTGCACCGGTGGAAGATAAATTGTCCCAATCGTGCAATGCTCGGCTCTCGATCTTTTATTGCTGAAGATGTTATGTAACATATACAATACATTCTGTCGCCTCTTAAGACACCCACGGTTAGAAATGGGGTGGCGACACACGTATTCTAACCCGTGGCCACAAGGGTAAAATGTATTATGATGATGATTTAGTATGTATACAGGGACTGCTTAGGTATGCATGTATTTTGTTCTTGAAATAATTGATGTCATATCCTACTAATATAATGAACTTGAAAGTTTAGATGTTTAGATGTTACATAATATTATATGAAAAAGATGATAGGATATTTTTTATTGATCTATAGGCGCCGAATTATTGCAAGCGAAACCGCGGGCAGCAGCTAGTGATAATATAAAGGCATTTGGAAGGATGGAAAGTATTAAAAAGCCATTAAGTAATTCTACAAGGACCAGATAAAGTTTTGTTAAAATCAGATCTTTTAGTTCCGAGTAACAAAAAGAAACTGATCCAGTCTTCAAAAGTTTTGTAAGCTTTTGCTCTTCTTGAAAGTACAATAATTATGCCTTCAACCAAGCTTGATGTACGTAGTTTGTATTTCTTGTTATTACAAATTGCTCACTTAAAAACTTCTCTTCAGCAAATGCAATGGAAAGACTTATATAATTAAGTCATTTACCTTTGAAATGAATAGAAAAATGTCCATAAACTTTAATAAGAATAAAATTAAGTTTTAACAAAGAGGGAAGAATACAGTATAGTGGATGCACCTGACTTGCTGCTTGAGATTATAATTCAATTATGACTAATTTATGAGCCACTAGACCATATCGAAAATATATTTAAAGGAATAAAAATTTTATTTAATTTAGGAATAACATTAACATAAAATGACTGAATATTTTTCGAATAAAATAATGTTTCTTTCAAATTTAGCGCGTACATTGCTCTATAATAAACCCATGTTATAAGCTGATAAATATTGTTCATTCTCGATTCGAATAATTTCTTTGCATTTTAATTGATATTTCGAAACACTGTAATTGCCAATTAGTCAGTTACGTAGTTACGTGTAGGTAAGTTTGCAACCAATCGTCTCATTTAAATGTAAATTACTTTTAATAGTAAATTATATTTTTTATATCTAAACGATTAGGTACTAAATATGATATTAAGTTTAATTTCAGGCCATTTTTATAATTCTAAGTTTTAAGTGGGCGTAAAATGATTACAAAAGCCGTCATAGAGTGCTATATTTATGTAAGATGAGACAATAATGAAGCTTAAATGAAACATAACACTATGATGATCACCCGCGCGTCGTAAAAATGAATTTATAATTATGATACTGATACCGTCTGTACCAGCAGCAGAAACATTGATTATGATATGGATAGATAATTAGCTTTAACGAGAGTTTTGAAGGATCTTGGAGTTTGGGCTCGCCTGACAGATTCGGCCAGAGCAGTTGGATTAGGGGAACGGATATATTTTAATGATACATATATTCATATATATTATACTTCATAAAAGGAGATAACCTCTTATAATAATTTCATATTTATGTTAAATTATGAACCTTATTATTGTACTGAAAATTATGTTTTAATTTTGCATATTCAAACCTTGAAACCATTATTTATATATCCATTATAAATATTGAAATACTTTAAAAAAATATATAAAGGCAAACACATCAAGTTTGTATGTATTGTATAATCTGGATCCTTGTTTTTAAGATAACTATACATATAATAAAACAGAAATCAAACCATATCTGTGCATTGAATATTTTTCAAAAAGTTTAATTACTATGCATTATGTCTGTCCTATAGACACTCAAATCATGGTTAGATTTTTTTGTTTGTCTGTTTATCTGTTTGCATCTGCGTCTATCACGTAAAAACCACTGTGCAGATTTTGATATTTTTTTACGCTGGTAGACCTATACAAGGTACGACTTATAGTCTATATTTTATATGAAAATAATTTTTGGGCAGGCTCTACATGTAATTGGAGGGTAAATAATATAAATTCGAGAAAATATCATCAAATGAGATTATAAATATGTTATATTTTTTTGGATAGGTCTTTAAAAATTAAATAGAAGTTTCTATATAGGTTTTTTTCTACAATAAAAATTTCATGAGATATACGCTACTAAAGTCGTAAATATGTCATACCGCGCGTAAGAGTGAGATTTGAGTTGAGTTGCAAACAAGCCTTTTTATACTCTTATCGGTTAAATTAAAACGTTAAAACACTCAATAAACTTCCAAAAATCTCCCACAACTTAACTAAGAATTTCTGTATTTTGTAGTAGCGCGCGCACAGTGTAAGATTTTGGTGAAACCTATTTCCATAGAAAATTATATAAAAGTTCAGACATGATTTCACCAACATCTCACAGTCCTGTACCTGCACCCGTAATTTTTTCAATTTTTGGTCGCGTGGACCTACAAAATACAGAAATATATAGTGATAAGCCGCCGGCTAAAGCTAGTAACGATTAAAGTAGAACAATTGTTAAATGTTATAAGTAATGTTCCATTCTTATATAAAAACCACTTTTGATCAGTTCTATAAAGTTAAGGTTATTCGTTGCTGGTATATTATCAACATAATATAGTACCTTTAATATTCAATGAGTATAATTTAACTTTTAAAGAGACAGTTCACCAGCGTTGAGGCTGGCAGAATGCTTAATAATGAAGTACACTTTTGAACCAAAAAACGACCCTCAGGTTTGATTTGTTTGCAGGTCCGTTGCTATGATATAATGAATGAAAGTGATATTGAATTCTAATACTGTACAACAGAATACTTCAGCCTTTATGGAACTGTGACAATAGACTATAAATAACCATCATAAATCGCAACATTGCCGTTTTGTCCCGATCTATCGTAAAAATGGAAACAAACTTGCATGATGTTATTGTATCATAAATCTTTTTTTTATCGTTTATTCGTACACTAAGTATCATATAATTGGCTGTTATCTTTTTAATTAACACATAATTTTTGGATTTCTATGAAATGATAAAAAATAGTGAAGTCTTGTGCTTCCTATTGGGGCATGGGACGGTTGTTGATACGTTTCACTGATAATTTGTTTTTTAATGGAAAGTGGGAAGACTTGTGTGCCCTACCAGACAGAGACATTTTTTTGGAGTCTCCACTGGGAATCGAAACGAGGATCTCTCGGTTGTAAGGCTGTACGCGTTAAGCACTGAACAAACGAGGTGGTCTTTGAAATAATAAGGGATCTAAATTGAATGAAGCATATGACTTATAAAAGATTCTTATATTTTTCTTGATTTTGAGGAACAGATTTTTTTATAAGTAAGTTTATATTTACTTTCAATTTCAAGACTTTTATTGTACCCCACATTAAATCGAGGAAGAATTGTTGTAAGTTCCTGTAGCCAATAGAATTAGAAAGAAGCAAAGCGGAGACAATTATTACTTTTTGCGCTTTAGACTTACGCCTAGTAGAATAATTTACTGTCCGTAAGTAAAACGATTCGTTTAAGTTTTATAGAGACTGCATATTAGTTGACGTTTTTCAGGTGTTATTATATCGGTCGTTTAACGCATATTGTATTACTTATACATAACTTATATATACTTTTCTATTCTAAGACCATATTTTGCACATATTATGTATATGTGCAAAAAACAAAAAGTCCATAACGTTTTGCTTGTCTCGATTTGAAACAAGTTAATCAACAAAAGGGATTCCCGATTACTTTAAAAAAAGATATTCCAAAGATGTAGGTACACTTCGATAAGTCTTTTGATCTAAGTGTACGTCACTACGTACGTCTAACGTACGAAAATCTTCCTAGTGTACGTGAATCTTCCTGTAACGAATCATATACAGTTCGTAGAACCCTACTAATATTATTAATGTGAAAGTTTGGATGTTTGTGTGTCAAACATGCAGATTAGGAATAACATTTGTTGATCTGTAGGCACCGAATTTCTCACAAACAAAGCGGCGGGCAGAATCAAGCCAATAATAATTATATCAACTTATAACGCCGATTGTTGCATTTTCATATCAGAAAAGAAAAACTATAATGAATTGCTTACCATAATATTATGGTATGTGTCTGTATATGTGTCATATATTTAAATAATACATAACTATTTAAATTTTCTTTTGACTTGTAACTCATATTTTAAACGACGGTTATTAAACCCGGCTTAATAAAATGAGGAACATTTTGTACGAATAATTTTGAAATTCAAATAAAGCTATTATCATAAGAAAAATTACGTGTGCGACTCATTTATTTTTAATGTACTTAATAATACATACGTTCAGTTTTATCATTTCAAGTTATTATAAAGAATTTAACCGAGCGTTAAAATAATGTTTACATCGTTACAAACTTGAACAATTTGAATACGAACGTAGATATTCATGGTATTGGAATACTTCATTGAAATACCGATATGTGCCCTTGTGTATATCGCCGGCGGGCTATGAAAACCTCATAAGGCGCAAATGTTGTGAATACCAATTGAAATTGTTCTTGCGAGAAAATTACAATCCATATTTTTTTAAAGAGATCTTATAATTTTTAATAGTTGTCACGGTTTATATTCACTACTTGCTTATTCGGTGTAAGCCTACAGTTCATCAGGGCCCTTCATCTGCGAGACGGGACGTGATCGCGTAAACGTCCTTCTTCATTCATGTTTCCGTGAACGAAAATCAGATAAGAATTTTTGGAGAGCCTTTTTTTTTAAAACGGCCCACACTTTGCCTTGCAGTAATTCATATAGATAATAATATATAGTGTAAATTGTCCCGAAAAATTACTAGAATAAGTAATCCATGAAAATGTAGATATCCACTGGATTTTTCAGATGTCGGTTTATTATTGCTTCTGTAAAATTTGGATTTATACACATGTAAGGTTTTCATAGCACGCCGACGATATATTACATATGTTTACAAGGTTTCTTTAGTTACATACACTGCAGATGTGTGGTAAGAGTGATAAGGGTCGACTTTGAAATAGGCTTTGCGTAATGGAAACGAAATAAGAACTCTTTAGGCACTTATAATAATTATTTTTTATGATCATAAAGATAAATTTTAGGGGACTTTACCTCATAAAGTCTTTATTATAACTTATAGCTATATGATTCTTTATTTCTTAAACGTTAGATATGATGTATGAAATATGATAAAAATAAATTGTCGAATAGGTATATAAAGACGTCAATATCATTGTATAGTTCTTTAAAAATGAAAAAAAAGGTTTTTAAATAGTTGGTTTTTGCTGAAATTGATTAGTTTTCGACAATCGATAAAATAAAAAAGGTAGGCCACGCGAGCGAAGTCGCTGGCGAAAAGCTAAATATAAATGTAAAAATGTTACTTATTTGCTTTTTCCTTTTTTTAGCAATCTGTTTAGAAATTCAGTAATTTTGTTTCCAATTTTGAATTAATGTTACAGAAGTAATTGATATTAGAATTGGTTTTGACGGGTATTTGGAAATTTATAGAATTCCGTAATTATAAATATTAGAAACAATACTAGGAACAAATTATTTAATATTTACATTGGGTGCCTGGCAACAGCTGTAAATACACGTTGGCAGTTCGACCGAAGATAGAAATTAGACCGAAATTTTCTTTATTTGTTGCGTAAATAATTAACAACAGGATAAGGGCAACCGTGAACGTGAAACCAAAGAAATGCTTTTTTTACTTAATTGGAAAGCGTAGTACTTACTACGCCTTATTTGATGCTTTATTTAATACTAGCTCTTTCGTGCGGCTTCGCATAATGTTACGGGATGTTCGATTACATGTTCTTATCCCACACAGACATATTTTTTCAAATTGAAGCAGAATTTCCTGAGATTAGCAAGTTCAAACAGATAAACCTTAGCTTTATAATATTAGTATAGATTTCACACAATCTTTGGTCGTCTACGATAAATTAGTCATTAAAAATGAAATAAAGCATTTCATTTCATTTGAAATGAAATGAATTTACTGTACACTTTATTGTACACCCCATTAAAGTAATCAAACATGTAACATAGGTAAAAAAGTACATAAAAAAGAGTGGACATGCACGTATGTCGGCCTTATGGCTACATAACCATCTCATTGCATTAATATAAAAAAATCAAACACAAGTTTTTATGGTTTTCATTATGTAGTGAGTATAATATTTTAATAAAACTGCTGTAAAATTTATTTTTTACATTATTTCTCGTATAACTTATCATAATGCATAGGAATACAAGAAATTAAAGCTAAATTTTATACACGAACCTTTGTACTTTTAACACTGAGTAGGTAATTAGTCGTTCAAATTGTTAGCATTTCTTGAGGAGGAGGAGATAAGAGCAGAGGATTAATGATAGGAAATTAGAAGAAGAGTAGAATAGGACGAGAGAGGAATGGGATGGGAATACAGGCCTCCGGACACCATCTCACCGTACGAAACACAGTGCATGGGTGGTTATTGAATTATTACTATAATATATTAATCTACGCTATAAAATTGAATTACTACAGTTAATACATCTTTAAAGACATTGCTAACAATATGTGTAACATTTTATTGTTCATTAAACCTGTTAGTAATATATTTAATTTTTACTCTTTTATTTCTATTCCAGGAAAAGGCATGGAGAGGCGGTGAAAATGGAATTGGACGAAGACGATCATTGGCTTAATGCAACAAATTTCACAGAGAATTCACCAATTGATGATGAGTCACTTAATGTGATTTTACCCCTTACTATCATTTATTCAATAATTTTCTTCGCTGGTATTTTAGGAAATATCAGCACTTGTGTCGTAATAGCGAGAAATCGTTCCATGCACACAGCCACGAACTTTTATTTATTTAGCCTCGCTTTATCCGATCTCCTCCTTTTGATTTGTGGCTTGCCCATAGAATTATACCGCCTTTGGGATCCAATTTCATATCCCTTAGGCGAGCCTTTGTGCCTTTCGATGGGCTTAATATCAGAGACATCGGCGAATGCCACAGTGTTAACTATAACTGCATTTACCGTAGAGAGGTATATAGCAATATGCCGTCCATTCATGTCGCATACTATGTCCAAGTCTTCGAGAGCAGTACGATATATTATGGTGATATGGGTTTTTGCATTATGCACGGCTGTACCCCAAGCGATGCAATTTGGTATAGTGGTATTCAATGAGAAGGGACAAGATATAAGTGCTTGTACTGTGAAGGGACACGGTGTACACGAAGTGTTTGTTATTTCTAGTTTTGTATTTTTCGTCGTACCAATGTCGTTGATAACAGTGTTGTATGTATTGATTGGTGTCAAATTGAATACATCCCGAGTACTACATCCAGTGAAGAAATCGTCCATAGAGAGTAGAGACAAGAACGGTTCAATGAGATATAGAAATGGTGCGTCACAACGAAGAGTTATAAGAATGTTGGGTAAGACTATTATATTTTAGGTTTATGAGTCAATGTTTTATTTGAACTATATTTCGCTCTAACACACATCCAAGAAGCTATTTTAAGAACGTATTTTTAAGCTGGAAAAGTAACTTCGATTTATATATTTTATTCTTCCTTTAATGTCTTATCCAAGCATATTGATAACTTTGATGAATTCAAATAATTAGTTTAATTTGGTCCACAATCTCCGGTTTGTCGAATAATAAAGGAAATATTAGCATATTTATGAATTAAAACTCGACCAATGTTCGGCTACCCATATTAAAAATCAGTCAAAAGATACGGCAAATCTTGTTTTTGGTTGGGCATTTATTCTATTAAAGCTATTCATGAAGTTTTATGGTATTAAAAAGTGTTAAAGATCTATTTTCTATACTGACCGCAATAAACAACCAAAGGAAACACAAGAGTCGGCCTTAATTAAGTTGCGAGCCTTAATACACTTTAAAGTTTAAAGCCTCTTACCTTTATTGAACATCTCAATATCGTTTGAAGCTTCTAATTTGAGCAGTATTGAAATCCTACTTTTCATTGTAAAACAAGAAACTTAATCGGAGGACGCATTTTGAAGTGCGACATCTCAATATACAGTGACACTTGGTAAAGTGCGAAACCATAACTGGAATTCTTTCTGAGGTCCCCCTGAATTACCGCTTGACGAAGCAAAAGATTCGTTCTTTCGATAGTTATCTCTATATAAACTCTATAATAATGCCTCCCCGACCGATAACGGTCATGGTGGCCAATCTCAACAGAGACTAGCCAGGTACGCAGGAGATATTATAGTGCTCAAGTGTGTGCGCAAACACAGGTGCACTCTCTATTCCTTTACTCTCATAGCCCGATGGGACGACATAGCGACACGACCGGAGAGAGATCAGGCGCAGGACCGACGGCTTTACGTGCTCTCCGAGGCACGTAAAGCTAAACTCTATATAGTAGCGACAGCGAGTGAATTCTTTACGCATTAGCTTCTGTAGCTATATGTATTAATAATCACACCACTACAACTGAAATGACATTCTAATATCTATTCAATAAACCTTCCTTAAATAAGACAGATTTATTTATACCTGGTAATCCAAGACATTGATACCTATACCTTTTTAAGTGAGAAAAACTTACTTAAATGTCTACTTAGTCAGGTTTCACCTTAAAAGACTTTAGAGAAGTATGCAGTTTCCTTTTGTTCAAGCAAACATATTTCAAGCCGCATGAGCGAGCTTAGAAAATGTTCGAAGGGCTTTTACTATCTGCCACTCAGCTAGTTGTGCTTGAATTAAATTCGCGAGTACTGTACCCCTTTAATGCCCAGTTCCTATATAAATAAAACGAGTCGTTTTACTTACAAACAGTACAATATCCTACTAGGCGTAAGTCCACAGCGTTTCTATAATAAACGTGACGATAACATAGCTACCAAAACTTGGTTCTGATTGGTTGTTTAGAACCGCCCGTTATGAAAACCATACGTTTGTGTTATACTATGACGGTCCGTCGTTTATAGGAACCGGGCATAAATCGATCGGTCGTATTCGGTCGAAAAGAATCTCATATCGTTAACAAAATTACTATCACGCAATCTATGTAAGTATAAAGTCTAAAATACGTCTTTTTGTTCTTTATTAGAATTTTTAATCGAATGATTCACATGCTGCATGACTCCTCGATTGAAATTTCGAATATGAACTTGTAACCTTGAAATAGTTCGCTCCAAATCCAGTAGTAAATGAATGTTATTACGAAAGCTCCATGGTGTACTAAATATTTACATCATCGTAAACTGCGATGCTATGCGTTAAATTAACCATGTACTTAAAAGGTATTGTATCTAAGTAAAATCATGTCGAGAAACTTAAATCAGTTAATTGGTTTGATTCGGTCATAAAATAATAACTATACGAATATTTAAGTTTATTGCAATTAAAGTAAAACAAAAGGAGATAGAATTTTACTTAAGGAATAGTTTAAGTTGATTCATAAATTTTTGAAATACGTTCAACTTTATTTCATTGGTAATATTATTTTAAAATATAGGCACAAGAAAATTCGTTTAGGTACGAAAAACACTTACAAAATAGCTCTTGTTGATCTACGAATTGTTTTATTGGGATAAATTTTACTTATTGTAGGTGAAAAGCTCAGCTTATTGGTTTCAATTCATCATGAATCATGTCAATGTGTGTGAATAGTCCTCATGGGCCGGTCAGCAAAAGGTCTTTGGAAGAAAAAAATCATGTCATTCTATCGTTGAGACGAAAGTTTCCAACCAATACACTGTTGATAAGGATCATGATCGAGCATTTTTCATTTCTTCATTACTGTCTACTCACCACATGAATTCACACAAAATTCTGAAAAATACTGTGATAGTTTTAACTTGGTTCAAAAGAAGTGGATTCGTAGCGAACAAGTGAAATATGAAGTTTATACTGTACTGTAACCGTACCTCCTCAATTATTCCCAGGGCTGTCATCCCAGATTGTAATCACCTTTGAAATGGGTTATATTATGTTCTTGCTTATCTGTCTTCACCCTAACCTAGGACCCGAAAATAACAATGATAACCCGTACCGCAATTAAAAATACAACATAATTGTATGCAATTATAATGCGTATACATTACATACAAAGGTTGTATAAGACAGTCGAACATAATATAGAGTATAGATAGTAACATAGTAATTATCACAAAAAATAAATTATTTGAATTTGAATTTGACACCAAAAGGTGTAAAGTAATAAAAAAACAGTTTCCTTGTATCGCGAGTACTTTGTGGATTTTCGAAGTAGAGATGGTATGACAATTTTTAAGATTTAGAAACGTAGGTTTGTAAATATATCTCGTCAAAGGTTTAAGTTCGAAGTATACCCTACATTAAATGTAACAAAAGTGTCACTGTACATGTTTATATAATTATCATAATTCTATTTTAATTTATTTTGCAAAATATTGACTCTTGATTATACTCTCAGAATGAAAGAGTTGATATTTGCTTGCATTTAGCGCATATTTGCTTATGGACTAAAATAATGTCTTCTGCATGTTAAATGCATGCAAAATATTAAATGCACAGACAAGGCTAGTCTACGATTTTATTATAGACTAGCTTTCCGCCCGCGGCTTCGCACGCGTGGGCTACTAATTTCTGTAATTTGTAGAGGCGCACAATAAAAGTCTAAAAAAATTACGATTGCAGGACCGCTAACCTATGCGCTTATCTATAGTTTTTTTTAATATTTTTTTTTTTTGGAAATGGGTTTGACCAATATCTGACATTACGCGCGCCTCTTTAAATTACAAACAATTGTAACCCAGGCGAGCGAAGCTGCGGGCGGAGAGTTAGTTATTTTTTGAAGGTTTTTGAGAATTTATTGAGCGTTTTTAACGTCCTAATCTATACGTTAAGAGCATAAAAAGGCATGTCCGCAACTCATCTAACTCATCCAAAATCTCATAATGTCACACACATTCACGACTTTAGAAGCGTATACCTCAAAAAATATTATTTTAGCAAAAGTATATTTAGAAACCTCTATTTCATTTTTAAAGACCTATCTAATGACACCTCATTTAATGATGTATTCGCGAATTTATTTTTTTACCCTCCGTTTACATGTTTGGAGAGCCACCCCTAAAATTTTTTTTTTCAAATAAAATGTAGACTATAGGTTGCATCTAATATTGGTCTATCAGCATGTGAAATTTTATCAAAAACTGCCCAGTGGTTATTACGGGATTGACGCACATACAAACAGATAAACAGACAAACAGAAAAAAATTTCTAACCATGGTTTTGGTATCTATAGAACATACATATTGCATACCAATTACTCTTTTTGAAAAATATTCAATGTACAGAAATGGTTCGGTTACTGTTTTATTACATGTAAATAATATAAACTTATGTATATGTATTCATTTACTAAAATAACAACAGCAGTGTGATTATATATTTCGGCTTCCTTTAATTCCGTAATCTAAAAGTAAAATTACATTGTCGATTATGTAATTGATACTGTAATTTCAGAATTAGCATATTTACATTGCTGTCCAAACCCATATTGAAACGCCCACATAAAAATAATAATAGGGATTTTATTTTACTTATGTACTTTACTTCTCATTTAAACAATAAAAAGTAAAGTAATTTTATAGGTGTTGTTGATATCAAGCTTCGTTGAAAGTGATAAAAAAACTCGTTTTTAATTTCCTGATTCTTAGCATGTCATTAAACTATTTTTAAATGGATTGTATTGCGTTATATAATTCAACCAAATAAGGTCAACAGTTGTTCTTTACAACATAGCTAGATGGAATATTGATTGCTTAATAAAATTATTGAATGTCTTGTTATATATTTCAATTGATATTATCATTACATATCACTAGTCACTACCCAATGCAAATATTTGTTAAGTACTACTCTCACTCCATTTTCAGCAAAACGTGTGGATTGTTGTTATATTTGACATATTGACTTTGGAACGTGAGTCGATAAATACAAGGAAAATGTGAGTAAATAACAGACGAAGAAATTTTTTGTATGAAAATGATAGTATTTCTTTTACAAAAAAAAGTGAAAAATGCAAGTTTGCAAATTTCACAGTGTAAATTTGTCTTTAAGACTACATTTAATTCCCATAAAAAAATTATAATATCAATCAAAAGGGAAGTTTTGTTTGTTTATCTCATATTGAGCGTTGGAACTATATATACATAGGGTTTTGGCATTTACGCATTTAGAAGTAAATCCTAAATGAAAACCTTGGTATTTTTCGGTTTTTCTATTAGAATAGAGCCAAATATTATCAGCACATATGGACTGTTTTCACACTGCTTTATTCCTCAGAACCTACGGGATATGTTTGACGATTTGTCATTCATGTATACTCATTGACATTGACATCCATGAGTCTGAAGGTTTTTGAATCATTATTAACCTGCATTCAACGCGTTAATAGTGACAGAACAAACGATAATTAATCACAATGCAATTCTAACTTTGTAAATTATTAAAACTAATAACTATTTTAACTGAATACAGGTATGTTAACGAAGTTTCCACAATCAAATGTAGAAAAGATAAATATTGATTAACAGATTGACACATCGAAAACAAAATCTCCACATGTAATATAGTGGCTTGTAAACATTTAGAGCGTTGACCTCTATTATACAAGTTGTATTAGAGGTCACCATGTTAGCCGATTTTGTAAACATAAAAACTAAATTAGATAAACAAACTTTTAAAGGTTCTTAATTCTATAGGGCAAAATGTATAAATCATTATCTACACTGTACAGAGTAATTTATAAAACAGTATTTTATATGAGATGATCATTTGCAATGACATTACATGCCATCTTCAAAATTTTAAAATTTTTTTGATATTCAAAATCAAATGATTCAAAATGTCTCTAGAAAATTCATTGCTTATAATATAAAAAAACATACTTATGTATAAAGCTAATATACTTATTGAAAACTTATTTTGAAATTGCATTTCCATCAAGAAGTTTAAATACATTCTATTAAGTTTATTGAACGCAATCGAATATTCCTTTCTTCTTGGGTGTGTAATATTGGGGCGAAACTGCGGTCCAATAAAAATAAAATAAAAATTTTATATGAAATACTTTCCCATTATCTATCATTAATATTTATTTATTTATTTATGCATTTTACAAGTAGTAACATTACAGGGGAGTCCCCAAAGCGTTGCAACTAAAACTTATAAACTAATTACATTATTATATAACTAAGAAAGTGGATTGTTAACTTAATACCTTATATATCTATAATTGGAGAAATAAACGGAATATCCGACATTTTGAAATTCAAAAATTTTTTTTCTTTTTAGTTGCCGTGGCATTATCTTTCTTCCTGTGCTGGGCTCCGTTCCACGTCCAGCGAATAATTGCGATTTATGGCAAGAATTTAGAACACCCTAGTGATACATTTTATCGGGTAAGTTGTATGAATTCATTATAATATTAATTCAATCTAAATAAAAAATCTCTACATAATATTATGAACAAATATGGTGTATTAATTAAATACAATAATACCCGTCAAAATCGTTGGGTGATTTGATTTTGATTTAAAATATACTGTGAAAAAAGTATAAAGTATAAAATGTACTACGCCGAATGTTATTGTACAATTGTGAAGTTACAAATGTTAATTTAACCCAAATAGTATGCCTATTTATTTTGATTTAGAATTTATAATTGGGTCAAAAGAACTAGTAACGGGTCTATAAATAGTAGATATGCTAATTTTAAACTATTTAAAATAATATGATTCAGTGCAATATCCGTCATTTTGCCTTGAATTTGTTCTCGAATTGATTTTTTTTGGGGTTCCGTACCTAACAAATAGGCCCCCGGCCTATTTCTAAGCCTCGGCTGTTTGTCTGTCATGCACTATTTTCCATAAAGCGTTAAAGGTAGATAACTGAAATTTGCACAATTATGTACCTATAATTTCTTCCTTATAACAAATAATACCAAAAAATAATTAAATATTAAGGGGAGGTATGATACGGAAAATCCTTCATGTGCGAGTCCAACTCGCACTTGGCCAGTTTTTTTTTATATTTTTTTATATCGAATTATATGAACTAGTGGCTCGCCCCGAGCGTTGTAATGTATAAATGGAGACCTTTCATTTAATACCGCACTCGACTATATTCATATGAAAGTCGCCTATTTCATACCCCCTATCTTCGTTACCCCCAAACAATTTCGCTCATCTTCCAATTCGACATTTTCTTTTGGCTAAACTCTAAACTATTCGCCTATGAAATTTTATTAAGATCGGGTAAACGATATATTTTTCCACTTTTATCTAACTCCCGCCCGACATAAAATTGTGAATTAAGTAATGTTGTAAATTGAAAGTATGGTAATATAGTAACTAATTCTTCGCTGCCATTTCCTATTGCTATTGTTATGAAATATTTGTGTCACCTCATTGAAATCTAATTATTTCGTTTTATATGTAAATTCGCATTCTTCTGAGTAGTACACTACACTCTTCAGTAAGTATGATCATCCTTAATTATTTTAAAGATATTTGCTAGTTCAGATTATTAAACGTGTTTTTTCATAATTCAAACATTAATATTACTCAGATATTATAATTTAATCCGCGCGTCCATGACCTTAAATTAAAGTCATTCAAAATTGTTAAAAATTTTAAATCTAAGTTTGAAGTTTTTATCGTTCATTAAAATAAAATATATTTTTAAAATAATATGAAATCTTGAGATTCCTTTTAATATTACCTAATTAAGATTTAAACATTTGTACATCATATTTTATTTTTCGGGCACAATTAATCTTATTGCATTATATTTAAATTTTTGTTCTCGTATTTACTTAAATTTGTTATAAAATGTGGTTGGGTAAAATAAAGGTATTCATCAATTGTCTTTGCATCTCTTAACAACTTCATTTTTAAACAATAGTTCTTGCGTATTAAAATAAATAGGTAATGTAATTAAATAGTTATGTTTTCATTATTAATTTGGGAATATATAAAATTGAACTATCTGTAGAACTGTATGGACTTTTATTTGAGCACTCTTTTAATTTATCGCAATATTCCTAAGCTTAATCATCATTAATATCTTCATGTTAACATTATAAAGTATGTTAAGAATCTCAAGCCGGCACCATCATAATTTATTACGATTATTATTTAATATCGCTTTAATGATTCCGGCTCTACTAGTTAAGTCGTAAATTATCAAACTATCGAGAGGTTGCCAAGTTAATATACCTACTTATATTATAATGGAAAAGAGTTATGAAGTACTATTATATATCAGCGCTAGGTTTATTGATAGTTTTTACGTGGTTTAAAAACAAAATTAGAGCGAATTCTTTATTTGAAGCGAATCCGATTATACGGATATGTTTGTGTTCGCTGTAAAAATCAAGTATAATATGGCGGCACAAAATAAACAAATGTACATTTTAAACATGGAACGTAAAGCGTGAATGTCACTGGATTTCATTTAAGATAGCAACAATATATTTTTTGTTTTAATTGTAATTGGAAATTATGTATATATATATTATATATTACGTAAAGTATTTGAATTTGGATCCCTTTTTACGAAAATTGTTCGGCGGAGGAGTATGAAATTTGGGACACTTATAGTTTACATGAAGGAGAAATGCAGAACGCTAATATTTTGCTTATAAAATACATTTAATGAAACATGCACTAGTGTGCATGTTTCATTAGAAGAATAAATTAAATGTTCTGAGATGCACACTACCATAAATTTGACAAATACTATGATCAAACCGTTTCTTTATTATTTTGTCTTTGAAAATAGAACCTTAATAATGTTTAAGCACTATATTTTTATATTTAATAATAAACTAGCGACCCGCCCCGGCATCGCACGGGTGCCATGCTGATGATGTGAACGTTGTATATAAAAATTAGTGTAATGCTTTTATCTTTTAAATTCTAGTAATTATAATGGTCAACAAACATTATGTAGTTTGTACAATGATTTAGATCCCTGAGAACATATTTTATCTGTTGAACATTGAACTTTTG
>LQNK01002931.1:88287-111067 GCA_001586405.1 Phoebis sennae | reverse complement strand
ATGCTGAATAAAGCCCTTTTGCCTTACTTTTTTTTGTAAAGATATTTTTGTTAGTGTCCGACCGAAACTGGTTTTTAAACCGAAACCGAAACCGAAGCCGAATTTTCGGTTCTGATCTCAAACTTACACAAACATATTAAAATGTTCTGTTTTATACTGAAATTAAATGTAATTCTTACAATTTTATTTGCTTCTTTGTTGTAAAATGAAACAATCAATAATTAAGTTACATGAAAAATATATTTTTATGTCAATATGCCATTAAATATATAATAAACATTTTAAATTAAGGATTACTTCAGGTAAAAAAATATTAAAAAATCAACACTTAAACATAAACTCTTAGTTAAATATTTACATTTTTGCATTTATAATATCCTTAAGCTATTCATTTTTTGAGATCTTGTAATTAATTATAATTTTATATTATAACGAGTTTCGGTTTCACCGAAAGGTTCGGCAGTTTTTTCACCGAAACCGAAACTGCCACTGAAACTAGATTTTTCTGCCGAAACTTGCCGAAACCGAAACCGAAACCGTAACTTCGGTCGGACACTATTATTGTATTTTGATTGTACTTTTAAGTTTTAATTGGTAAAGGCAATAAGCGGATTTTTTATTTATAATCGGGAATGGCATATGTTTAGATTTTTATATGTACATATAATATTTGAGTAGAATGTATAAGAAATAAGAATCCACTACTATAACACTTCTGGCAAATAAAATAATTTGAATTTGAATTCGTCATAAATGCGACTGGCGCTTGTGAAGCTAGTCTAGGTTTTAGTTTTTAAAAGAAATATCTAAATAAACTAACTGACCACAAGCAGAATTACGAAATTATATAATATAAATATTATAAAAAATAAATATTACATGTATACGCATAAAATAATCTCCATAACCGTATACGGTTTTATTTCAATACTAGCTGTGCCCCGCGGTTTCGCCCGCGTATATAGCCCGATCCCGTGGCATTTCCGGGTTTAAAAGTATCCTAATCATTCTCCTGATCCTAAGCCTTCTGCCTACGAATTTTCAGCTAAATCGGTTCAGCCGTTCTTGAGTTATAAGTGGAGTAACTAACACGACTTTCTTTTATATATATATATATAGATAATCGCAACTCGCACTTGACTTATATTTTGAACTGACTCGACGCTGCGCGCGAGTGTGCGTGTGCTCGTGCTACGAGCGTAAGCATGTGTTGCCGTGCCGGGTGAGGTATGCGGAGTGAAGAGGCTCGAATTTAGATTTTTGCTAGCATAAGGTGGGCCGTTAAAGACGACATTGTCATTTATGGTCGCTTTTTTTCACGGTAGTCTTTGGATATAACATATCTATACATTATAATATATAATTGCTCATCTTCTTATATATAAAAATGAATCGCGAAATGTGTTGGTAAGCGCATAACTCAACAACGACTGGACTAATTTGGACAATTCTTTTTTTTAAATGTTCGTTGAAGTTCAAGCATGGTTTTTACGGCGAGAAAAATTCGAATTGCCGGGTCCACGCCAGCGAAGCTGCGGGCGGAAAGCTAGTCTCCAATAAAATAGTATGGAAATTCTTGTTTAATAAAATGGGTTGTCACAAAGACAGTATGAAAAATACAAAGTCAGTGCAAAATCTTGTACAAATGACAAATTTGTCATTTTTAGTAGCGTAATGTGCGAACGTCAGTTGCAAACTAGTATGCAACAAATCTTCGACTCGAGTCGCGTATCTTTCTAGTCTCGTAATGGGAGAAGGGCCGAACGTAAAGCGTGAATGTCACTGGATTTCATTTAAGATAGCAACATATAATACAATATATTTTTTGTTTTAATTGTAATTGGAAATTATGTATGTATATATAGTATATTATATATTACGTAAAGTATTTGACTTTGGATCCCTTTTTACGAAAATTGTTCGGCGGAGGAGTATGAAATTTGGGACACTTATAGTTTACATGAAGGAGAAATGCAGAACGCTAATATTTGCTTATAAAATACATTTAATGAAACATGCACACTACAGAAGAATAAATTAAATGTTCTGAGATGCACACTACCATTAATTTGACAAATACTATGATCAAACCGTTTTTTTTATTATTTTATCTTTGAGAATAGGACCTTAATAATGTTTAAACACTATATTTTCATAATTAATAATAAACTAGCTAACATGCTGATGATGTGAACGTTGTATATAAAAATTAGGACGTATCTCGTAGGGTTGCGTTGCAATGTAAGCGGAAAAAAGTTAATTAACGACATCACATTAGAAACCTGAAAATAAACAGTATTTCTCCAATATTTAATGGATGTTATCAATATACTTATACCTTCCTCTTGAATCACTCTATCTATTAAATTCGCATCAAAATCCGTTGCGTGGTTTTAAAGATTTAAGCATACAAAGGGCCATAGGGACACGGAAAGCGACTTTGTTTTACACTATGTAATCATAACTTTTAATTGAAATTTATTCTTCGGATTTCGACCAAAGGGCGACAAGCGTTTGTTTCTACATTTCTATTAATGTAAGCCTTTCTTCACAGGTGTACATAGTGCTGACGTATTTGTCTGGAGTGCTGTACTTTCTATCAACTGCAATAAATCCTTTTTTGTACAACATAATGTCCAACAAGTTTAGAAATGCATTTAAGGTAAGTTTTTATAAAGATTTTTTTTTATTTACAAAAATATATTTTTTCAGCTATTCCTCTCGTAGCATAATGTATATGTCGATTACGTTTTGTGTGAAATATTAAATACAAAACAAAAATGTTTTCTACGATTACAGTCGCCTTTATTGTTACTAAGAAACTACTTTACATAATTTATATTTTGTATTATTATTTATTACCTCTTGATGGAACTGCAGCTTGATTGATTTGTACAAAAAACACTTCACTAGTTTCGAAACTAATTTGTATATACAACTATAAAAATATACAACTGTGGAACTAGTGAAGTGCTTCTTTTGTACAAATCAAGCAAAGTACTTTACCTTAATAAAAAATTCTTTTACTAGTCAGACGCCACATAAAGAATATCGAAACATGTTCTCAAAATCTAGTTACAACCGTAAATGCGGTTCCAACTCAAAAATTTAGTTACTGCCGTATAAAAAAGGTTAAAATAAAACTTTTATAATTTAAAATATATTTTGAATTGTTTAAGTTTTTTTTATGTCCAGTTTTCATAAGTTCATTTTAAAGTATGTTGACATTAAAAGATAACAAAGGGTCACTTATTCATTGAAATAACAAATTGCTAAAACCTTGCTTTCTTAAGCTCCGCAGCCCAAATGATGTAAGGGATTCCCAATCTTTTTGCACAACGCACTTACGAGTTGAGTTTCAAATAGGATTAGGGGGACTAATAATCGGGACGCATCAATGGGGGGAGACGTCATGAAGAAATCGTCGCGACGCACATTTTGGGAACCTCTGCTTTAGGCCATATTTTGAAAAGTGGAAAAATTAACACGGCATTATTATTATTGCTAAAAATATTTTTACTATTTCTATGAAATAAAATGCGTTTAGTTTGAATTGTAAATATAACAATCTATTTTATCAGGAAACTAAACATAGTTTCAATGTTTTAATAAGTTCAAAAGATTTAATAAAGCCGTTGCTCTCTTTATTAAATCTTTTGAACTAGAACTGTTCATTTTACAATTATTATAATATAGAATAGAATAAAGAAGATGTTATATCTAAAACTAGTCGTTCATTTTGAAAGGTCGTAATACATTAAATGAAATGCGTAATTATACGACATTATCGTGTTGCTAAAACTTCGTTTAGTGTAGTATTTCCGCGATATAACGTTATGTCTGGTAGAATATTAATTTCAAATGCCGCAACAATATCACAAAAATTACGTTATATAATTTATTTTTACGCTAAAATTAATAAATTATAATTTTCGCAATACATCATTGTCAGTTGTTTTGCTTGCTGAAATTCTATGGCGTCCTTGTAGGTAACTTGTTGTTTATTAAATTTCGTTTTTTCATGAAGTTTGCAGTTAATTGTGTATTGCAAAGTGATGTTTGAAGATTTTATTAAAATAGTCTACTGATACGATATAAGACAGACTAACAGATTATAATGGCTTAGGATTAGATAAAACACATAAAACGATGTTTTCATCAATGTCAATATGCTATGATACTCGTGCATATTGTAGTTTTCGAATGGTGATAGAATTTTTAAAATCGGTCCAGTAGTTTATAAGTCTATTTATTACAACCAAACAAACAAAGAAACAAAGTTTTCCTCTTTATAATATTAGTTTAGATGAAATGACCATGTATATATATATTAATATAGATATAGTTAATTTATAGTTAATTTTTGAAGTGTTTGGTCTACTACAGCGGAAGCTCTTTAAAAATTGTATGCAACTTTTATTATTTTGTACTTATTAAGGATCTGAATGTTAATATGAAAAATATAGTGTATATTTCTTGAATAAAGAAACATAAGTAAGCCATTTGGCTTACTTATGTTTCGTAGGTTTGTATTTTGGCTTTTTCTTTTTTTCTAGAGATTTTTATCATATGATTACAA
This sequence comes from Phoebis sennae, assembly GCA_001586405.1. Classification (NCBI taxonomy): domain Eukaryota; kingdom Metazoa; phylum Arthropoda; class Insecta; order Lepidoptera; family Pieridae; genus Phoebis; species Phoebis sennae. The sequence goes on along the minus strand of LQNK01002931.1, from coordinate 106,488 downwards.
CATCTCATTGCAGCTTAAAACCGAACTTACACTTCCGAATTTAGTGCAGCTGCTCCAGCTGCTGTAGGTTCGGCTAGTATGTTATCTAAAATATTAAGCCGAAGGTATTACAGTCAAAACTTGAAATTAAACTAGGTCAATATAGAATAACGAAATGCTTACAAGCAATAGTTCGTTGTTAAATAATAAAAAAATGGCCTTGAGTGGTCCCCTTTGGAAATGGGTAAGGTAAAATTTTATCATAACGACGAAATTACGATCGTCTTTTTTACTATCTAAAGTAAAAAGTAATCTCGACTTACGTTATAAATAAAGAAGTACAAACGTATTATTATTATTATCTATACTTGACTTAATTTTTTGTTTCTTTGTTTGAATTCAAATGGCTCCGAAACTACTGGCCCGATTTGAAAAATTCTTTTACCCTTGGATTAATACATTATCCCTGATGAACATAGGCTGTACTTTATGCTACGGAAGCAAAACTGCACGAGAGCTAGTATGTTATGAAGAAGTACAGGCATGCTATTCTAAAGGCCGTTTCTCATCCAAAAGTTAGGAGGTTACCATTCACTTGCTAATTTAACAGTTAAAATGAAAAACATGTTTGAGAACTTCTTTTACAATCGTACTCACGATTTAATGAAATTAAAACTATACACGTGTATTGAAATCCTGACAGAAAACGACCCTACCGGCCTTGTCGTAGTCACGGTAATATCAAAATAAATTACGTACTCGGAAAAAATCTAGAAAAAAAATGCAAAATAAAGAAACGAGAAGGAAAATGAACTTCACTTTGTTTTTAAATGTAAGTCTTCGCTATTATTTTTATATCCTTGATAAAGTTTCTTGGCTTATGATATCTAGGGTTAAAATAATATAATTTTACTGCGCGACAACGCCTTCAACGAAATCGTTCGTAGCACCTATCACCCGATTGCGGTCAAAGGTCGCTCGTAAATCTGGGCTATATTTGGCATGAACGCACCTTTTCTCCACAGGAGCTCAATCCAAACCTATCATACACATAAATAAATCTTCTTCTAAATAAACCGCCTTCCGTAAACATTGATTTATCTGCTTCCAAATCGCCGCCATTTATTTGAAAGCGTTACAGTTAAAGTGTTCCGCTTGTGTAGTAATATTTGTCTAAATTTTAAAATAATTGTGCCACATTTTTTTAAATATCTACTACTACTAATACTAAGCTTAGTGTTATTTATAAAATATTTTACTGTCGTCAGCAAAACTCTAAAAAATATTAAAAAAAAATTAAATCGTAGCGTCAATGCAAAATCATTATATTAAATTCATGTAAAATATAAAAGAAGCATAAACATTAAATAAATGTTCAAAAAATTCATGTTAACCATGTTGTCCACATATTACAGGAAGTTAATTATTATTCAAACATTAACAAATTAAAATTTTCTTTCACGAGTGTAAAATATATAATCAATGAGTCGTTTATATGTACTTATCAAAATATTTACTGCCAATGATTATTATTTTTATGATGTGATATAATTATTACGAAACTGACTGTTTTTCTACTTAAACTCACGCTTAGCATCATTTGAAATACAACTCCACAATAATTATGTATTCCAATTTATTTATTTATTTGCTTGAACATGAGTATAAAGGTGGAAGACAATATCAAGAGTAAAAAAACATGTTCTGCCGATAAAAGCGTGTAAAATTATAAATAGTATATTATGTACATTATATTATAGTGGATAAGAAATACAATATAAAATAGTCATTGCAATTATTAAAGTCATTACATTACATTGTCATTCATACATTATAATTGAAAGTTACATTTACATTTAAAAATTGATACATTTGTAGTTAATGAAATATTACTTATGTCAATTATTAAGTAAACAATCATTGTCAAAAGAAAGTATCAATGGAGCATTGGCGAATAAATTCTCTTATCTTGGAAATGTTCATTTACCTAGTAAAATAAGTAGAAACATTTAATAATTAAAAAAAATTAAACTATATTTAAAGAACCCATCTAATCTTTTGTCTGATCTTACTCGGTAAATGATTAAATACTTTTATTGTCATAATATTATGTGCATGTTTTTTTCAATATTATCTATGCTATTGATCACTGAGACGCACTTAACGATGAACACTATTGCTTCGATGTACCTTCAAGCACACCGAATTGAACCCTTAAGAGCGGAATAGTCAGGAAAAACAATAACTTTGCATACGTTTTCTTCCTAAATTATGCTTAAATTCTGAAAAAATATATGTAATTTCACTACATAGAAAAATCTCCCTTAACTTACTTACCCTAATTCTCACAAATAAGACGCCCTATATTGAGTTCCTATGACAAAAAATAAATAATACAATTATAATATTTACAATAACGGGTTCATTTGTCACTGGTCAGTTGTTAAGAGGTTAAAGAACAATTACATTTTGTCTTTTTTCATGGTCTATGAGTGGCTCCCTGTAATCATAATCAACACTTGCAATTTTTTGACGAACAACCCATCGTACTGAAATGTTGTATTACGTTTTTGTTGGATGAGTGCAAAAATATTTTGTTTTGTTTATTGTTTTAATAATTATCTTGTTTTTTTAGATGACGTTATCGGTGTGGTGCAGTCGTCGAGATGGTCCGCGGTTGGGGCGCACCTACAGCGCCCTCCTGGCCTCGCGGCAGCGGGCAGCCAGTGAGAGAGCCCGGCCGCATCCGCGCCTGCTTCGCCGGCTGTCGACCGCCACCACCCAGCTCTGCGTGGCGCCCTCTCGAGCACAGGTGAGGTTAGACTCACACCTTTTTTATGGGACTGGGTAATTTTTTTACGCTATTTTTTCAGGCTGCTTGTTGCTTGGTGTTAAAGGTAAAAAACTAATTAGGAAACACATTTTTGATATATACTCGTTAAATAGTAGGTAATTCTATAAATATCGAAATAAGCTAGTAAAAAATATAGCTACGACTGGTGGCGGTCGTTTAATATCAATGTTTAACCAAGCTTATAAAAATAATTTAATTTATTAAACTTATTAATTGATTATTAATTACGAAAAAGAGGATGGATTATACAAAGAACAAAAAGTGCGACGTTTTTTAAAAGTTTAAACTTTCTTATTTATGACTAATATTAATAAAATATGCGTATATATTTTAGTTATACATATATAGTTCGATTTCATTTAAAATTTCAATGTAATTATAAACATATTTAAAATCCTATAAAATATTTCAAGGTCTATCCTTGATATATTTTATTCAATATATTTAGAAAAGAGTTATGTTAGTGAAAACTCCTATTATATACAACGTGTCCCAAAATTCAACGATAATACGGCACCAGGTGGTGGGCCTACTCATAACTACTTGAGGAAAAATAAAATTAATATTCAATCTAACTTATTTTTTTGAATTATAGAAAAAATTGATTTGCTTCAAGAATTTTCACCTCCTAAGACATTTTTTGTTACCATGTCCACAATTTTACTAGTATTTCTAACTTTTCTTTTGTATTGGAAACTTAAATAGCACTGCTATCCATCACAATTATTTAAATACCCAGAATGCATGTAGTTTTTACATAAAAAGCAATTGAAATTGTATTTTTCTCTAAAATTTCGAAAGATTTTTACTTTCAGTCAACTTTGATTCATTGTGGTGTAAAAAAAATGTATGGTCACCACTATGGCAAGTCTTATCAAAAGTTGGCGCATCTATTCAGGATGATATTTCGTATTATCGTTGAATTTTGAGACACGTTGTATATGCCTACACAGAGGCCCTGCAGTAACTAGGGTACAAAAAAAGAAATAATATCTGTTTTGACTTAATTTTTATTTTTCTATTTATTTCTATCAAAAGGAAAGGTAGGAGAAATCGGCAATAAATTGAAAATAGAATTTGCACATTCTACGGTTGCAATATTATAAAAGATATCAATAAAGATAACAAAAATTGTAAAAAATGCTGCTTGGATTATATTTTAATTAAATAGTGAATGATCATTTGGATATTAATTATGGAAAGTTTTTATCAGATTTAATCATAAAGTATAAAATTATTGCGTGATGGCGTAATAAACAAAATTAATTGCAAAAATACGGGCATATGACAAAAAAATCTGGAGTCATAATTTAAGTATTACTTTATTATTTGATTAAATATGACGCACAACTTTAGTCAGATACTGGCGATAATCGATTGATTTTTGATCAGGCCCTAAGGACAAAAATTAAAATAATCCATAACTAATATTAATTTGTAGTAGAAATAAGACCATGCACAACTATAAAACGAGATTGATTTCAGTGTTTTGTTACTTAGATTTGTTTTAATTTCAAGGGCTTTTAATAGATGCAATGATGAAAAAACTGAGCTCATAAAATATATGAAAATATTTCTATCTGAAAATATTTTTCCGTAAAACGGTGGGTTTTACAATCATATGATCCACGATGTAGTGTGTGGTGTTTAGGTTGAAAAACAAATAATGTGTGTGTGGTTATAGTGCAAAAACAAACAAAGCGCCCTTTAATATAACGCCATCGCCGTTCTGCTGTAGCTTGAAAAAATACTATCCGATAGCCGCAAAAACAAGCTCAATAAAGCTATTTCTGTTACAGTCCTACCGAAGAAATCTCTCCAGCGTAAACGAGTCGCCCAATGTGAATTGGGTGTGGCAGGAACGACATATAACCGAGGGATCAGATTCTCTTACGTCACCGCGTAGTATATCAAATTCAAGTTTACATGAGTTCGACCAGGAACTGAAAGGGGAAGAACTAGCGACGTACATGTACCAAGTGAATTGTAATATTGGCGGGCTGACCTGAGATACGTCTGTTTAGACTGCCGCAACGGTAGGTCTAAACAAAGCAGTGATTCTGGTTAGCTTAGATTGCAACCTTGGGTTGATAAAGAACTGTGATACAAATTGAAGAATGTACATTATGTTGTATAGATGTGATACTATTTTTATTGTAATTTTTTTAGCGTTACTTCGAATTGTTGAATGTTTAAAATTGTCCGATTAAAGGTAAAATCCATCAAGGATTTTAAAAATGAATTACTTTGTTATTTTTTATTAGTAATCTCGTTAAACGTTTCTTCAACTTTTAATCCGCTAATAGGTAGATTTTTCAAAATTTTTTGCCAACGCTCTCAGTGTGTAAATTTATCTCGCAGTTTAAATGTTGATAGAATTGAATCGACTCGATCTCGAAAATATATAACGAATCGAGGGTGGACAAATAAATTAATTTGTTTTGGAAACAGCAATAAAAATTGTCACGTATCTTTTTTAACATTTAATTCTGACGTAATAATTTCATATATTGTGTTTATATTTGAAAACTGCCTCGTTGGTCTAGTGGTTGCATCTTTGACTGCAGTCTCGGGTTTGATTCCCGGGTGGGGCAAAAAAAGACGTTATTGAGATTTGTTCAATAGCAGCCCTAAACTGCAAGTTGGCGTTGGTACACCTTTCAAACAACAGTTCCAGCAATTGTTATTAGAGTATTTTTAGAGAAAGTAGAAATCTATTTTTATAAAAATCACCCAGAAACGTTGAAATTGTAGTTGACAGGAAATTATATTTGGAATAAATGGATTTTTATGGACTATTGTGTGGCTAGTCAATTAAAGAAATGTTATTAACATTAAATTTGTGTGTAATAGAAAAATTTAACACTGTTAATAGAACATACGTGATTGGGTGTTTGAAATGAACAATGAAAAATTGAAATGTGTATACTGCATACAGCGTGATATTAAAATTCTATTATTGTTAAGTATTAAGTTATATATATTGTATATTTTGTATATAAAAGTAGTTAGTGTATAATAAATGTAGAGCTTTATTTTTAATCCGTCACATACATTATAAAAGCATTTTGTTTATTTTTATACCATTCAAAGAGACAAATTGTATTCGTACAAGAGTAATTTATTCTGTGAAACGACATATTAATTTAAAAGTCGTATCCAAACTTGTATGGTTTTGTATTTGTATCACGTAAATCGACATACGTGATCATTTCAAGAGCTTCTAATCTAAACGTAAAGAGAAACGCTCCTGATTAATAAATTAGTAATGTAAAAATTTGAATTTTTTGCAACGTGTTGTAATTTGTGTAAGTTAAACTGAATTTTTTTAACGTTATAGCAAAAATAGACGCAAAGTTTTGTTAAACCTTGTTCAAAGCGTACAGATGTCATTTACCAATTTTATTTAAAATTAATATTGTATGTGGTGGTTTGAAAATGATGTGGCTTGGGAGAATAGGCAAAACACGATATTCAGAGATTTGAGTTTGCCTCATTGGACTGTAATTAATTAAATGTGTTTGATTATATTTGAAGTTTTTTTTGTTCCATAATTGATGGTGATAGAAAACGTTCGTTAGTGAAACATTTGCGTAATATCGTTTTGAAGTTAATAGAATTATTATTAGTAAGCAGCCATTAATTTTATTTTTTTTCACGTACACTTGATAATTAAGAGGAGAGAAATGGGGCTGAGATGTATATCCTTTTTATAAGAATTTTAATCCTCGTTGAAATTGGTAAAACATTAAATATTTATGAACCTACTAGCGAATACGCAAATAAATGTGCTTATGGGCAGCGCTGATCGCTTTACACCAGGCGACGCTCTTGCTCGTTAGCTATAAAAAAAGCAATATTAGTTCATTTCGAAGTAAACATTCTTGGATATTTAACACTACGCTATCTAGTGCCATACTGAGCAAAGCTTGGAAACTTACTACTATGGAAACTAGATAACTGGTAGACATACTCAAACATTTACTTTTGTAAAAACATACATGCCATAGATAGATAAACACGCAAACAGTAGAAAATTACAATGTTCATCACATCATAATTTTTTATTTGTGGGGATCGAACCCATACCCTTCGGCGCCATAGACAATTGCCATATCCACTGCGCCAATCGGGTCGTCGATTTTGATTTTCTCTTTTTACAACGCGCCGATCAATTTTCATATACGAACTCGCTAATAAATTCGCCTTGAGTGGGTGCCTTCTGAAATTTATGAGGGTTGGGCTATCAATACTCGAGTTATCGTCAAATAAACTCATAAACATTTAAACATACAAATGTTCTAGCATAAAAAATGAAAATGGCCCGGCCATTCCGGTCCGGACGATTTGTTGTTTCGGCCAATATCAATGAAGTTACAAACATAGGTAAAAATTCCATAACAAGAAATAGAAATAGGCATGTAGTAAGTTTATTTTCTGGTCCTCATAAAAATTACAATATTAAAGGCTTTTGTGATATAAAGCAAAGGTTAATATTTATGTTGTAGGGTGGCAAAATATCAATGGGTAAGTCCAGCATACCCGTTCCAGATAATTTAAACGACATTTTGTGGACAACTACGTACAAGTTGTTACATAAATGTATATTTTTTCCTTTCTGGATTATTTCATTTATGACAAAGCATCATGCATGACCGAATTCTCTTTATGATCTTTTGTTCCGATTTATGGTGTTTGTAATGTTTTGTTATATGTACTGGCAGCCGAATAACAACAAATACGAATGATAAAAAGAAAAAGTATTGTTTGATTATGCTTACAGAAAAATATCTGATCCCTTTTAACTGATTTCAAAAAAGGAGGTTATCAGTTTGACATGTTAATAAATACTGTGGATTTTGGATAATATTAGAGTATGATAATCTGTTTCAGCTTTCAACCACGTTTGCTTATTTCCTTTATTTTATTTATTTTATTTTATGGACGTTTGTCAACGAATTTCTTTCAGAGATAATTATGCGAAAGAAAATAACTGTAGGAAGTTGAATAATTGTGTGAAGATATCGGTTCATTTCTTTGGAAAGAAGTAACTATTGAATACAAATTTTAGATACGATGATTATCATTATTCTGTCATTAAATGTTATTAGAACAAAACACTTGTTGTTCACAAGCTTATGTGTAATCCCATATCATACTAGTGACAGCTTAGCTTACAGCTGTCATCTGAATGACAAAACACTTAACAGGGATAATAGAGCCTTGCAGCCCTGCAGTTGCTGGTCAGAGATAAAGGTATTTACTGTTTTGTATCAATTCTAGCAACATCCCTCGGTTTTCTCGCCCTTATGAGCGTTTACTTTTTTCATGATAGAGTATAGCTTATTCAATGCACACAATCAAATATTTATCTTTATTAATCAGTATAGACACTAGATCGGCCCTACGTTGTATGAACGGTTGTTCGAACCAGTTAGATTAACGGGACATTAGATATTATATTATTATAATACATAAAATTACTTTATTGATATGATACTTAACTCATTAGTAAATCTACTGCGGTTACCTTAGATCTGAGATTTTGGCATAATGATTTACGGCCCTTTTCTGTTGCAAACAACTTAACTTTCATAGTTCAGTAAATAAGCGTTGGATTAATCCGTAATGAGTAAGATCATAAAGCTGCGTCTTTTGACTTTGTTAAGACTAATAGACTTTCTTATCAAACTAGTGTAATAAATAAATAATAAAAAGGTTTTTTTAATTATGTTAAATTTATTTTCTGATTGTTTGATTGGAGCTAACATAATATTATAATAACTACATTTGGGTTTCCAAGTAAGAAATCGGAAAAGGATAAGATTATCAATATTCCTCATCTAAATAATACTTTGTTTTAATAACACAACAACTCAACGCTGACCTGTGATGAAAACAAGAGGATAAGAAAAAGAACATAAAAATTTCATTATTCTTTATTTACTCATTCATCCATACATTATTCAAATACGTCTTCGGATAGAAAAAACTTTTTTTCCTCCAAGAGTAATATATTACGCATTCTAAAATTATAATACGTACAATATAATGTTTTATTCTAAATCTCGGGTAAGGGCCTAGGGGAGGTTTGTAATGTATCAAGAAAATTTATTACAACAACCACGAGTGGAAGACAATATGCGATTACGACGCAGAATTACGAGTTTTGGAGTTACTCCACTATCTATAGATATAATCATAATATTTTTTTAGTACCCATAATAAAGCTTTTTAGTCTGCTATATCATATAGAATTTATCTTGCTACTATTCTTGCCATATTAGGCGGACATTCATTACGAGACGCGAGTCGTATTTCCAGACCTTATATCTACTAGATAAAGCAAAATTATTAATACTCGCGTTTCAGTAATGTATTGATATGCTTACTACCTTTTACATAATTCCAGAACCAGTTTACTTGATGACTGAATGAATGTATGTTACTTTATTGCATACAATAACAATATAACAAAAGTAACATAAATTACTTAGCATAAGAAGGTATTGCCTATCGATTTTATCGTTAAGGATCCGCTTCCGTTTATCGCTTCCTGGTTACCAAACCCTGCATGCCATTGAAAAACAAGAAGAACTCGATTCAATTTGTGTAAGATGTAAAGAAATTACTCGTCCTTAAAGCAAAATCGATCAATAATACCTACAAGCCACGGTTAACTTTTTGAAATTTAAAGAGCTTTTAGAACAATGTAAAGTACTAAAATACTCATTAATAGAAATACACAAATAATGAATAGATCTGTATAACGCACTTTAATTTTCTATGTATACTAATTTATAAATGGAAATCATTTAGATTTGATAAGTACCTACCTACGAACGCTTTATCGCAGTCTGGGGCTGTGGGGCAGTGGGCCAAATAATAGAACAAATATCTTAATAACGTCATATATATCAAAAACTTTTCGAAAACACCATACATCAGGGCGCATACAATATGTTTATATGATATAGAGTGTATATATAATATAGCAATACATAATGTATTATATCTCTGCACATAAATGTAATTCCGTTCACATTAGTTTGTGAGGGTGTGTCAGGAAAATTTATTGTTATCTTCTATAGAGATTAGAAGACTAAACCATAAATAAGGGATGTTTTGGGAAGGCTAGCTAAGACAAAAAACAATTTAACCGCAAAATATTCATACATAGAAGATTAAGGAAATGGCGAGATTGTGGTAAAATTATCTCTGATCTCATGGAAATGGACATGGTATAAAGAATAGGATGTTTGCATTATATTAGACAATTCCTTTTAATCATGGTAAAGGGTTGGATATATATGCAATGCATGCCCTTTTATAATATTTTTCAAGTAGTGATCTAATCTGAAAAATAATTTTCCATGTAAAAAAGTTCACTCAATCCAAAATAGTCTTCTTTTGTCAAATAAGTTTTCTTTACCAGTCAAATACTTCACCCACAAACCTATTCGCAGAAATATTTCAAAAATTTAACGATTGAGGAGTGTTGTGGCTTCCAGCATCAGCTCAGCCAGATCACATTTTGATTTTCAGATACAAATAACTGCTTTATTTAAGAAAATTTAGAAGACACTCTCTATGTGTGTATATTTAATTTTATAAGGTTTCCTCTCAATATTCCTGGTTTCCCATCTGGTCTACGGGAAACCATTTCACACAGAAAAAGAAGTACGTAAGAAACATACCTACAGACGAATTTAGAAACATCGTCTCTTTAAATCCATTTAAAAATACTTTTTTTAACATTCATAATAGCGAATAATCTTGCTTTAAATGCAATAAAATAAAATTAAGTCCGATCGCATTTTGCATTTAAAGCCTCTGGTTACCGTTTACGCAATTAACACAATCGGTAGGACATTCGATATGTATAAAAACCAACTCTCGAATTCATTCAAGCGAATTTAATGATATAATATAATTAATAATAATATTTTTTTTGTACTTTAGGTTTTGGCTACATCTTATTTGGTAAAAGATGTGCTCTGAGTCTTATAAGGTATATCAGAAAAGGGACGAATTGTTAGTTTTATGACAATGTCGCAGTAAGATAGATAAAGCCGTAACATAGTTATATCCCTAGGGATATAATTATATACCGGAACATAGTTATACGAAAGCGATTCATTACTATCTTACTAGGAGTATAGTTATAAAACGGTCCAAGTTTAGTGATATACTTATATCACTAGATTTCGTTTAGTGAAATAGCTTGCGGAGTATGCAGCGATCCTGTAAAAAATACAGTGTACGAATATACAGTGTTCTACTAAAAGATGTGCTTGTAAGAAGCATTCACTGCTACGAAATTCTAGATGTCATGATTCTGCTTCTTGTTTGAACAAAAATTTGAAATTACTAACAAAGAAACAAAGATTTTAACTTAATATAATAAGTATAAGAAATAAAGTTATCTCAAAACTGTTGATTATTTTTAAAAGATTTTTTATATTTCATTAGGTTTAATGGTCATGGGCTGCGGTCAGTCACTTAAAATCGGGTTAACCGCAACTCGCGATCACTTTCGTGTTTATAGTAGGGAAGTAAGGATTTGTTATGATGGTATTGCCATCACATGATTCTTAGCAGTGATAAAATATTTTTTTTAGTTATAATGTACAATTCTAAATAAGAGTTTATCTATAATCCCTATACAGAGATTACACCCTTTTATTTGTAATTTATCTAGTAATACCGCGGTACAAATATGATAACAAAAAAATACCCTTATTACGGAAATCGGAAGTATCATAGGAATATTCATTCAATAAAACTTTGTTCGAGTTTCGTGTGTGTTCTCATCTTTGTGTTTCGGGATTATCGATTTCAGATAACTAACAAATATCCGCTTAAGCCTTAACCTTTCGTTTAAAGTTTTGCCGAGATTATTGTGTTCCCATTAAGCTCGGTTTTATACATTTTTACCACTTTTCTTTGGTAGGATATAAAAGAAGAAATTATAATATGAATTGTTGAGACGAATGATCTATGTTCGATATTATGAGCATTGTATGTGAGATTTATTCTTCAAATTATTAATTTCAATGCTGCATATTAATTATTCATGTTATGTATTTTCTGACAACTGGTTTTGAATTCAACCTTAAAATATTTTAAGATTGTAACTCGAAAAATAAGTTAAAACAAACGATACACTATAAGGTTAAAATGAATATTGATTAATTTAGTCGGTCAAGATTTTGCCACAACATGTTAGAGCATGTTATATGTAAATATGGGACATTTATCAGAGCCTCGTTATGGATTACCCGTGACCGCAATAATTAGAGTCGTCAGTGGGGCCTGCGGGCTGTAAGAGGCAAAGGGTCAATTCTCGTGAGTGTGCGTCGATTTCGTAAAAACAATCTTCACAGACAATTATCTACTAGTCAAAGATAATTGATTCGAATTGCTTTTAGTTTAATTATATAATACCTTTTAAATTTTTTTACGTTCTTTTAAGCGAGTTTTTGGTATTTAATGAATCCACTAAAATATGATATCATTATTTTGTAAATGCTAGTGGTTTGGATAATGATAACTTACGTGAAAATTTTTGAATATAAATAATACATTATCATTTTCATTACCACCGTTTATTAGAAACTATTTAAGTATTCTAGCATTTCTTTGCTTCTGAGTATGATGTATTGCGGAAGTGGGAAAAATATATGAAGTGATCAGTAGACATTTCATATCTCTTTACATCACTTCCGTCACAAACCCGACGTGGGTGATATTTTATTTCAAAGAATGCCGATATTTTTTCCATACACGACCATTCAAATGATAATTAATGACCATGAGGTAAACAAAATAAATTTGAAGGCAACATATTGTGGACTTGTTCGAGAATCGTCCCCTTGTACGTCATTACACGGCCCATGAAAGCGTTTGAAGCTCCGTTGGGTTGCATGCATGTTGTACAACTGTCTTTACCGCAATTATGTTCCTTATTACTAAATAGTATAGTATAGAAGTCAATCTCCATACGAAGCAAGCTTGAATAACGCACACATTTGAACTTATATCTACTACTATTATAAAAAACAACGTTTAAAAATTACAAATGCAAATGCGGTAAGTTATGAACACCGCATCTCATAGAAAAAAATGTAGTTATATATTTATTTATTTATTCAACTATTATTACCTACAGGAAGTATATACTATTAAATGGTAAGACCAGTATAGATAAGATTTATCTATATGATGATCTACTTTAAGGCCACAAAAATTTATTATAAAAAGGTTTTTAATATTTGCATATAAATGAGCTCTTAACTGATAACAGTGTGCCCTCCTCAGCCCTACTTGACACATAGTAAAGATAGGCGTCTACATATCTGCGTCGTACGCATCGGACGCATCGGATTCAACATACCGTAATATTCTTTGTTTAGTATAATGTAAGTTGTAACTCGCTCGAAAGGTCCTTATCGATTTTTTAACATTTCCAAATTCACTAGAAACAAAGAAAGTTTTAAAATTTGTTAACGAATCTCTCGAGCGACTTATTAGTTAAAAGCTTTATGTAAATGTAAGTGTACGATGGTGCTGGCATACACGAGGTGTAAATGTACCTAGTAAAAAAAAGAAAAAAACATTTTTTATACGAATGATGAATCTGATGCATATGATACCGACCTGTGGAAGCTTAGCATTAATGTCCAATTTAGGTGATTTCCTATTAAACGTAAATAATGAAAATTTACTTTTTACTAGCTTACCGCCCGCAGCTTTGCTCGCTTTCTACAAAATTTGTACACATGTTTTAAAATGATTTTTCCAGACGAAGTGGAAGCACATTTTTTAATTACTTTAAAATTACCAACCTTTTGGGTTTATAAAACATCCGCATTGTATAGCAATTACCCACTATTTTCAGGAATGGTATAGATTAGATAAAAACTCCTGTCGTTGGATCTCGGTTGAAAACAATGAGACAAAACTCACCTCACCTTATCAAAATTTCCTTGAATATTTTATAAATAAAATATTCGTGAGAGGATTCCCACAACTTAAAACAAAAATTGTATTCATAAAAATGATTATAGTTGGCAATAAGCTAATATGATTTACGATTTATTAAACGACAAAAACATGGTATTAGCACATATAATTATTTATATTTTGTATTAATACAAGTAATATTTTATCATTATTATTGAATTAAGGATATATATAATCAAATAAAAGAAAGAGGAAATATTGTTGCCATTTAACCGGTATATTAAAGGATTTCTTTTTTAGTGTATTTATAGTAAAGCTCTCCGTACTATCGAAAATATTGAAGTTATGTAAAGTTTAATAAGTCTTTAAATTTATACTTAAAAATACCAGAAAGTGTACGTAAGCACAATAAAATAAGCCACATATTTAAGAATAAAACCTATTACTTTTAAGTATATTTTAGTTACAAAAACTCGTATCACCAAGTTGTCTTTCGAAATTATTTTTTTGGTTTTAATAAAGCCAATTTGCGATAACAAGCTCAATGCTATACACGTGGATATTATATATCAATCAATAAGTGTTGTTAACTAGTTTTGATTGAAAAGATTCATTAGGACACCGAGAGAATATGACAGCAATTTGCCCTCATTTTCTTATCGGAATTATATCTATATTCGAATACTCTGATATCTACCAGTGTAGAGTATAAAGGCTGTATCTTTTTTTTTTGTAACTAAAATCTGTGTAAATTAATGGGGCATACCCAAAAGTACGATACTTATTCTGCATTTATTTATAGGTTGTATGTGTGTAGTTTTTCGAAATTTAAACATTTCTATTCAGTTACTTATTAAATAAGTAAAATAATAGATCCTAGTAAGCTACAAAAATACTTATCATATTAAAAACAGACGTAAGGAGGGTTCAGCTCATTGGCCTCGCTCAAGGGAACAGTATAAACGGTATTTGGTTCGCATGGCAACTAAATCAATTGGCGAAATCCAACAGTATTGGGATAATAACATGTGGTTACGGTTTTATATCCATTGGATTTTTCCTATATATCGGTACAGTTCCAAATCAAATTCCATTAATTGAAGACAACGTTACAATTTTCAATAAAGTATGTCATTATTGGCTTCGGCGTCATTTAAAAGGACTATGGTAAAAAGGTTTTAAATATCTATGAATCGTTATAGCCTTGTCGATTTTAGCAATCTTATAAACTAAAATATAAGGCTTTAATAACGCTTTTCTTGCACGAACCTTAATATGAATCCAATAATGTATTGTTATGAGATGATACGAGTTATTGTAATAAATAGGTAAGGTTTTGATTCAAGCAATCGAAATCGCTCAGTTAAGTATGACTATCAAAGGATCGAGCTATGGAAATCCATTCTTTGCGGAGAATTGAAACCTCAATTTGACCGAGATTGATGAAGATATAAACTAAAGATAAAACAATTTTAATCGTAACGTTGCTCTGGTTGTTGTAGTTATAAAATACAAGAAATTTCTGAACTTGGGCACACAAATAGGAGGATGTAGGCTTTTCATGTTGGATATCTTAAATCTCAATCCAAATACTGTAAAAATGCGGAAAGGAGTCTTGAGACCGCTTATGATGAAAATGCATTATTGGATTTTTGAAAAGTTGATACCCCTGTACATATGCATATGATGATAATAACAACAACAACAATCATTTCCAATAATACTCACCCACTTATGAATACGAAATAGTGTTATATTCTACTTTTGCAAGTTTACTATAGTTTGTTATTCTATTTTATAACTAGGTAACTATAAACATTATTGATCCTTTGTTGTCATCAGGTTATGTAGTCCACATTTTGATAAACATTAATTTTCTTGTAAAATTAATAATAATCCGGGATATTTATTATAAAACATGTTTTTGTAAATTCCAACTATACAATAAAGCGAATTAAAAAAACCGTGTTTCGCAGTCGCGCAATACAAATCATTGCATTTTTATTTTTCTTCAAAGCGTGTATTTGCTAGGGTTTCTTGCTATGAAACCTAGTCGGTTTTTCAATACAACGAAAAATAAAAAGTTACCTCTGAATACGTAGCTACAAATTATATTCATAAAGCTTTCCAGGGAGTCGTTTCTAAGGACTACAGAAATATCTTTATAATGCTGGACAACATTTTTATACAAAGTAATTAGTTTTACCACAGTAAGAATATTTGTTTCTGCGAAATATCTTACCCTTAAAAATATTTAAAGACGATTTCGTGATTTGATGTACGTTTTAAAATTTTTGTTTTATCTACACTACTATTATAAATATTTGTTTGTTTGTTTGGTTATAACGAATAGGCTCAAAAACTATTGGGCCTATTTTAAACTGTCACCTGTACTGTTGATTCCTATTTTACCGGCTATGTACTATTATGTTGATCGTAACACAAATGTACTGTAATTCTAAACAACTGGCCAATAGATGATCAGTTGATCACAAATCGCAGCTAGTCATATGACTATTTCCAATCTGAGGGTAGCTGGGTCGTGACGTCAACAAGACGTCCGAGCACCATGGCGAAACTGTTACTTATGAATGAAAATACTAAATGCAGATATCTTTTATATTAAACTTTGACAATTGACAAGTGATATTTGAAAGCAAATTTAACAAACTAAACCTGTTGCAACATGAATTACTATTACATCTACGGTAAAATTTCTGATGCATTTAATAATTAAAATATTAAAATAACTTAAAAAAAAAATTCTATATAGGTACTGGAGGAATCAAGGCATCAGCCAAAATACAAAAGTCAAACTCGTAAGAACCCTCGTCTTTTCCATATTTTTATATGCTTTGGAAACTTGTACACTAAAAACCCGCGTAAGAGCAAGAATTGACGCCTTTGAAATGTGGTGCTGGAACTTGCCCAAAACCGCATCGAATGGAAGACCATCACAAACAGAGCTGTTCTTAATGGTCTCGACCCTCACGAGGAATCGACTCAGAAGAAAGAAGTATTACTAACACTACATTATCGATTAGAAAAATAAGCTATATATATAAGTTTATGCTATGGGAGCGAACAGCGCAGATCAGCTAGTTATGTATAAACTGAAATACTTTTAGTATAAATATTTATATATACTTTGTCTGCAACACACTAAGTAAGAACAATATTTGCAATGAAAATATTTAGGAAAATATAAGTTGCGATTGCTTGTAAGCAGGATCTCATTAACGATAATATGGAACTTTATCTGAGCCATTGCCCTGTGCTCAAACTAATTGGCGAAGTTCGATTGTCTGTCCGACGGCTATATACCTTCGACGTGGACCTTTTATATGAAACAATGTATGAAGATCGTTATCTTTTCACTCTAAGAATTCTCATCGGTTTTATAGTGCAGTCTGTAGACTAATTTAAATACATAGAATCTATCGTAGTATGTATTAATAATATCATGGCTATCTAAAACCAAATTTTTAGTGCTTATATAAGCTGCTTATTTTAACATTTACAAAAATACTACTGAGCCGGCTTAATCTTTTAAAAATAAATTTGTATATTGAAGATCAAAATCTATTAATTCATTGTGTAACTTTACTAATTTGGTCGTATTTATACCGTTAACCTGAACATTTTAAATTTTAATTATTCCAGAAACATAATAGAATAGGTGTATCTAAAGGTAATTCGGTACATTCGACAAGTATGAATAATGTATATCAATTTCTACGTTTATCTGCATCTTGAATAGGAAGAAATGTACAATGTAATTACTTCGGAATAAAGTTTTCAGTTTCGACATACTTTGCGTGTTGGGCGTGGTTATGATTTCGAGATATTTTATTATTAAGTATTTGTCTTAGTAAGGCTAAGTATGACGGTAGTTCGTGTCAATTCTTTTTGAGTAATAAAAATAGAAACCCCTGGTAAGGCACGAATGTTTTCTTCTTTTTATAGGTGTATACATTTTTAGCGATTACCGCAGCCAAACAAAGATCAGGGTAGGATAACAGTACGTTATATGGGGTTTCTCTATACACACAAACCTTTTCAAATACGTAATCCTATTAAAAGCGGAGATAATTCTGTTTGTGAGCTTATAGTTCAAGGACGAATAATTGAATAATCACACATTTATAATATAATTCCTCCCCGACCGATAGCGGTCATGTCGGACGATCTCACCAGGGATCAGTCAGATACGCAGGAGATATTATAGTACACAAGTGCGTGCGCCAACACTGGCACGTTCTCTTTTCATTCACTCTCATAATCCGATGGGACGGCACACAGTCACGACCGAAGAGCGATCAGGCGCAGGACACGGGGGTGTTCCAGCACCGCCTACTTCCAAACTTAGAGCTGCTATTGAGAATTTTTTACAAAAAAAAGGT
>LQNK01002931.1:53519-87826 GCA_001586405.1 Phoebis sennae | reverse complement strand
AAACTTAGAGCTGCTATTGAGAATTTTTTACAAAAAAAGGTTTAATAATACTAATCTTAACCCACCTAGATTCTATTTAACACGAAACTTTAAGGAAATCACTAAAAATCAAATATCACACGATCTCTTGGCGAAAGCCGTACAAAAATCGGTAGTTTGGCAGAGAGACAGATGCAGCCATTATTGAATACGAGCTTTATAGATAATTAGCTAATAGCTATCATATTACGTAACATTAGAATAGAATTCAATTTGTATTCGCTTTTTTGCATAAAAATCAATCAATTTAAACTATATAATATCAGTTATAAGTTGCAAAGGACTGTGGCATAGGAGCGAGGAAATTGTCAATAAATTGGACACTTCCTGCCCTATATATTGTGTCTACGAGAAATAATACAAACACTGAATTTATATTTTATTTCTAGCTGTTACACACGTCGAACTCAATTTAAATGCTATCAAAGTGTATATCTCTCCGAGTTTCAAGCAATCTACAATCTGCTCTCTAAACCAAAAATAACATTGGTTTTAAATTGGTACGTTTTGATTGTGTTGTGAAGTGTGAAGTGGAAACTTCACATTCTTTCAATGTTTTAAATTGTAAATAACACAAAATAAATGCCATAAAATATTTTTATTTTATTTTATGTTACAGCGGGCAAGCGGAGCATGCGGTTCACCTGAAATTCCGACCGCATACAATATAAGTAAAGAATATCTACAATATTAAAGCGTCGTAGATGGCTTGCCGGCTTGAAGGAAGTGTAGAGGATAATGAGTAGAGTTGGCAGGGGAGTAGAACAGGATGGCAAAGGAATGGGATGATAATACAGGCCTCCGGGTCATGTACGGAACACAATTGCAATACTGCTTCAAGCGATCTTAGGCTGGGCGGGTGGTAAATTCACCGCTGCGCGCTTGGGCAAGTTGTGCAATGCTCGGCTTCCACTCTTTTATTACTAAAGATGTTATGCAGCAGAATTACCTTCTGTCTTTCTGTTACGACAGTTGCGAGTCGAAATGGGATGGCAACACTCGTATTCTAATCCGTCGCCACGAGTCATCAGATAATGTCCAATATTTTCCCTTTCTTTTCTTACATTACTGGGTA
The DNA here is from genome assembly GCA_001586405.1 of Phoebis sennae. NCBI lineage: Eukaryota > Metazoa > Arthropoda > Insecta > Lepidoptera > Pieridae > Phoebis > Phoebis sennae. The sequence goes on along the minus strand of LQNK01002931.1, from coordinate 86,712 downwards.
ATTATTCAGTAATAATTATCAAATAATCACGAGAGTTACATACTCGTTCTACCATAAAATAATAGTACAATAACTAACAGCACTATGCAAATTACAAAAGGGAATTGGTACTCGTTCAGTTGCCTATTCTAGTTAGTGTTATTGCGGCCTATACAGGCACAGGAGTGTAACGACGTAGTTATTAACAATAACCAAGAAAACAGGACAAAGTTAGGCGATTACAGCTAATTTATGAGATCCGTATTTGTGAGGTAAAGTTACAGTAATGTCCCTGTAACTGAGCCTTAAATTATTATTTATATATGCCCGTTTGTTCATGTGTTATTTCATTTTTTGTTTTGCAAATTTCATCTTTCTGTTTTATTTTATCTTTACAATTTTGCTAGTAACAATACTATGCTCTCTATTTTAAACGGTATAATATATAACGTAAAATTTAATGCACCAAAAATGAGTTACTTACCAAAATATCTTGACTGACTCACACATAGAGATACTCTCAATGAGAATTTCTCCCAGTCATAGTCTATGCCAGTTCAAGATAAATATAATATATATATATATATATATATATTTTGTAATACTTGTTCCGATTAAATCAATTAACGGCCATTGTTTGTTTGGCCATTGTAACGGCCAACGGAAAATCTAAATAGAATTCGTTCCAGATATAAATTAAAGGAAGCTTAAGTTTAATTACGTAACGTGTTTGCGACACAGAAATTCCGCGGTTCGTCTCATTTTACATACGATACATAACTCAAAGGCTTTGGGGTTCTTACATTGAAATGCATTGATTTCTTTACATACCATTTCGTAAATGTTTTCATATTTCACAATCAGAATCGGGTAATCGTCCAGATTACCCGATCCAGTATGCAAATGAACTATTTCCCCCCTTTTATCTGTCGTTGGAGAGTCGTATATTTAAGACGCTGTTCACGTACCTCGATTACGGCGAGGTGAAGTAAAAACTTAAGTATGTAATTACCTTCGAGGATACCCCGGGATTTGATTTTATTTCGCCCACCACGTATTGTATCTAAATGCAAAAATGATTAAATGTCTGATGTAGGTATATCGTCGAACAAATTATAACTACTTAACCTACTAGTATAAACATACAATCGCAGGGCCATCTCGACTCTTACAAAAATTTACATACGATTTCGTTTTACAGGCTCTCCTAGCGTTTTTATTTCAATTTATGTATCGAAGTAAAAATATCACCTCAGATAAATGCTATAATACTATCTGAGTGCTGATTCATTTATAAAGCTTTAAAAGATAAAGTGTGATCGATGACAAGATTACTTCCGTTCAGCTCTGTTAGCTGATTCCAGTCGCTCCAGAAAACACAAGCTGCATTGTTAGGATATCGGTCAGGCGCGCATTTTCGCCTCTCTAGAACACTATGATTTACGCTTTTCTGACTACAATCAGTGACACTGATATACGACGAACAGTTGAAACATTGTTAGTATTAAAATGTTGTGAGGGTACAGTAAATGTATGTGTAACGTTGTCGTTTGATTCGAGGGTAGCAGTGAATGTGGGTAATGTAACATACTTATATTAGATTACTACTGCAGCGAACAAAGTGTCACAGGTACTTTGCTAACTTTTCTAAAACCAGAGGGTACAAGAAGATATGAATGTATTATGAACTAAAATATTCAATAAAAATTTACTTACACACAGGATTGCTTTTGACAGGATTGCGAGGCACTGTACTCCACAATCATCCTCTAACTTTCCTTAAAATATACTTAATAATTTATTTAGTCACTAAAACGTACTTTATAACGGACACGATAGCTAAGCCGTCCAAGGAATGCATACCGAAAATTAATAATATAATTATAAACAATAATAAATAATCAATAATATAATTATAAAAATATAAATTAATCAAAAGTAATAAATATAAAATCGTAACAGATGGGAAAGAAATTCAGGCCTCCGGCATCCAGCTCACTGTCTAGAACGCAGTTTGATACTGCTTCTTTAGTTCTTCTTTCTTCGGGCTTGACCCAATTCGTGCTGAAGTAATGCTCCACTCCCACATAGATAACTGATAGACATACTTAAACATACTTTTTTCGGTAAATACATACATACTATAGATAATCCTGACCTACTCCCCTGACCGATTTCGGCCATGGTGGCTAATTTCTACCGTGACTAGCTAGCTGCGCAGAAGATAATATTATAGTGCGCAAGTGTACGAGCAAACACAGGTGCACTCTCTATTTCTTTACTCTCATAACCGGATGGGACGGCATATCGACACGACCGGCGAGGGATCAGGCGCGAGACCGACCTCCGAGGCATGGGTGTTCCAATACTATATATAGATAAACACCCAGACAGTAGAAAATTACAATGTTAATTCCATGATAATTTTCTAATCGTGATCGAACGACGGAATAGACTATTGCTACATCCACTGCGTCAATCGGGTCGTCAAATATATATTAATAAAATGAAAGAGCATTGGTGTAATTTCACTGGATAAGAATTATAAATGTGAGTAGGATCCCTGGATTGCTCAAGGGAATGAACCATATGAATGCCTCAGTATTGATACAATTAAAACAACATGTTTTGTTATCACCCTTAGCAGGTGCTTATATTTAACGTTTTTATATTAGTACTAGCGACCCGCCCCGGCTTCGCACGGGTGCAATGCTGATAAAAACCTTCCTCATGAGTTACTCTATCTATTAAAAAAAACCGCATCAAAATCCGTTGCGTAGTTTTAAAGATTTGAGCGTTCATAGGGACATACAACATGACACATGACAGAAAAAGCGACTTTGTTTTATACTATGTAGTGATTGTACTAGCCATGCCCTGTTATTTACACCCTGTTTAACTTCTGATCCCGTGGGAATTCCAGGATTTATAATTTATAAGCACCAAATGTTAAGTTGAAAGAAGAAAATACATCTAGGGAAACCGCATTCGAATCGGATCAGTAGTTTTCATGTGATGCGCGCACAAATATACAATTAGACAGACAAAAAAAAGCTAACGACGTTTTTGGGTTCTATACGGATGTAGTTACACCCCCCGTAACACCCAATTGATTCTCGGTCATGTCGATAGATCAAACCCTTACATTCATAAGGATAATCCGACGTAAATCATCTAAAGAAGAAAGTGAAGTAGGCTGGATACGTTATCACTCGGCGGGTGTCGTTTGTGTAAAATAGTGCCGGATTAGGACAAAACCTCAAACAATAGTCGGTCAAATGGGCCGTAAACCGAAACCGGATCTTTCACGTCGCACTTTGTTATTTTTACGTTCCCGAAATTACGTGAAACGAACCGCGTAACTACTGTTCCTGTTCAAAATGTTAAATGCCTAATTGTTTATTTTTGAAGCACTAACAGTATTTTATGTAGATATATTCCGATTTCAGTATTTGTTCAGTTATCATACCGGATTAAGAGTCAAAATTTTGAATTGCATAAAGGTGGTTAGTATATAATTATTTAAGTGGGTGACGTAAGAAGCAACAAAGGGTGATTCTGCTGCATAACGTCTTCAGCAATACGAGTGGGTGCCGAGCATTGCAAGATTGGGCCAAGTTTGCACCGGTGAATTACCAACCCCTTGCTTATCCTATTCTCCTCCTCTCCCAACTTCGTATTATTAATCCTATCCTTTTTCCCTTTCTTCAAACCGCCAAGATAATCCGCGACACTTTGATGTTGTAGATTGCATGCTTCGCTTGCAGCAGGTAATTGCAAAAAACAATATTTAGTTTTAATAAACGCGTATATAAATAAAAAAGCAATATTTTTGTTAATGTGAATAACATTTAAATAAAAATATCCAAAAATAAAATTAAAAATATAAAGGACAACTTACATTTTTTTAAGAAAATGAACAAACGAAGATATCAGAAAGTATTTTTGTCGCAAAAATAATAATTGTTATTGGTTTTCATTCTGCAATTTTGCATTCTTGTCGTGTACATTCTGACCGAAACTAAATAAAAATAGCAAAGCTTCCGAACGAAGTTTGTAAATGCAATTGCCGTATTTTAGTAACAGGCGCCCGCGTGAGACTGGTTGGCATTGAGCCAGTTCCATAGACTTTCTTTAATAAAAGTTTCCGCTTCTTTATTACATTCAACTATTAGAGATTTGATACGCACTCAGAAATAATAAGAGTAGTTGTAAATTTTTCACCAAAGAAAAATATTTATTAATAGTTGAAATTGTATTTTTGGTAAGTAATCTTCAGATTAAATTTATTTTCTGTTTATCTCAACTTGAAAAAAAGCTAGTACATTTTTAAAAACAATATTGACATGCCACACGTTGGTTGCAAATGCAATACGTATTTTATATTTTTAAGTATATAATGAACATTTTGTTCAAAGATATGTCGAATAAACAGACTGTCCGATATATTTAAGGGCATTATGAGCAGTCCACATCATTAATTACGGTCGTATTTGGGAATCGATGCATTGAATTTTGGCGTTAGGGCAAACAAGTGACTGGCAGATTTCAATTGGCCTGGCACGTTGCATTACGCAGTTAACTGATTGCGATAAGTACATGTAAATGTATGTTCTGCAGTTAAAGTCGAAAAAAAACTACACATGAAAGTAGGGTTGTTACATACCTATTTAAGTATAATAATTAAGACAAGAGTGTTATGATTTTGTATTTGTTACTTTTTATTTATTTATATTTAAATAATTATATTATTGAGTTTAGTAGCATGGTGACCCGATGTAAGAGGTCTAATTAGTGCGGGTAGATATGGAGAGAGTAGTTCTATAAAATCAAAGCATGCAAAGTTAAAAACAGTTTGATTTTTGGTGAGCATTGCTGGTAGATACATCTTGGCAATAGTGGCGGTAAAGTGCAACAGAGTGATTTAAAGTGGTGAGTATAGAAACCTAGTGGAGTACAATGCTTCGCAATCCAGTGAAGCGTGAGTCAATTATGATTATTAAGTGTCGTAATATGAGTCTTGTTGTACTTCCTACCTATACTTGCTAATTTTTCCATTTTTCCATTACTTCTACATTATTTTGACAGTTAAAGGGAAGGGAAATATAATTATTAATTATATTTCATTCAATATATAATTCATATAATAAATGTATTTGATCAAAATACGATTATTTTGTTTTGAATATTTTTCATAATTTTAACATATTTTACAGCCCTTAAAGTGAACGATAAATATATGATTATAAGTGTATTTGTAATAAGTAGCGTTGACACTGGAGTGAGGCTGGATGCTCTAGAAAGTTGGATTGTTACGTAGACCACATATTGTCCCGGACATCAGATAATCCTGCACGTATTCTCTCACTGGATTTTTTGGATTTTCGTTTGGATTGGAACAGAATGTGCATTTACGTTAGTAAACAAATGAGTATTTTTTTCTATTACAATCTTTGATGACCTGGCCCCCTATTCACACATGCGATTCCAATCAGAAAGTCCCAAAAATGAGAACGAATTCATACAAATTTTGACAGAAATGTGCGATTTTGGGAATTTTCCGTTTAGAAACGCATTTGTGAATGCGCCTGACCTGGAAAGAACATAAAGATTCTTAATTGTTGGTAGCCCTGTCTGCCATTTGATAGTTTGTACAACAAAAGTGTGGCAAAGGCAGGAGCTTTTACGACAGGCAATAAAGTTTGTTTTTCTTTACAGGATGAGACAAAGTGTTAAAAATAGCAGAAATGTCAAGGACGTCTAATTCATTCTTTTAAACCACATTTCTATTATAAAGCCGATAGCCGAACGAACGATAACAAAATAGATGATAAACTAAAATGTCATTCGATTGTAACCACATTTTAGTTACACTGAAAAATCCTTTTAAAATTAAATCAAAATAATCTTTATTCTAATCAACTTATATTAAGCTAACTTGATTGTGTCTTGAGTGCCAATTATTTAATTTCATGCCTAACATTATATTTTGAGCCCTAAAAATCGCCGCGAAGAGGGAACATTGCAACAGTTTAAAATCGTATTTTACAAGTCGAGTGAACAGGGCAAGATTTTCCCTAATTTCCATAAAACTCGCAAGCGAGAAAATTTATCGCTGTAAAATTGTACAATATGCTTCTGACTGAAATTGAAAATTGGTGTACCTATATTTTAAATGTTATTAATATATTAAAGAATAATTTTATGTGGATAGATGATAAAAATCCGTGGACAGTTGCAAAATCATTGTAAATATTTCAGCTTCAAAAAGTTTCGAAGAGAGCTAGTCTAGTTTCTTGCTGGGTTTTTCTTAGTAGATTGCCTTCCAAACCAGTGGTAAATAAAAGGCGCCTTGAAGGAGGCTGATTTGGAAAATAAAAAATTTGACTTTAATTATCTATGATAATCTATATAGAACGCGTTGTAGTAATACGCCCTCGGTCTGAAGAAAAATTATTTTGCTCTCTTGTTTTTTGTGATTGAGGGCAGGTATCGTAATGTTTTTGATAGTCATATAATTTTTAAGGACTCTATAAAATTTACAGGCCGTTGACTTAATTGTAGACTTTATTGTAGGAGTCTATAAAATAGTTCAATAATTGTGTCATTTGTTATATAATTTATAAATAGTTATTTGAGTTCATTAACTTATTTTCATATTAATCTCTCTATGAAATAAATATCCAACAAAACCCTAAATTATACTTTATAAGCTCGTAGTAAAACACGTACGACGAGCAAACTTTTTAGCAACCATTTAATTGGCATTTTGTACTCTTATTTCAAAACTGGAAAGGAAAAAAATGTAGATTTAGCAAAGTAACAAATTCTAGTACAGCATTCAACAATTCACCCTGAAGTTGTACTGGTTTTTTAGAGCTTATAAAGCGATTTATTTGTAAGGAATTGGGACACCAAATGCCGAAGATAAAATTAACTGTTATCACATTTATTCAGATCAACGCTTACAGTCCTTTTTGTATAATACATTTTTCGTTCTAGAAATTTACATACTTATTGTAAGCAAGATAACGAAAGATAAATTTAAGAATAATTATTGTTAGAGATAGATAATTCAAGCAATGTGGCTACATTGTTTTAGAAAATGCGTTTGATATGTCTAGAATTGTTATGGATGGATATCAAAAAAGATTAAATTTGATAAGAGTAAATTTGATTCAAAACTAAACTAAACGATACTTATTAAGCTCAAGAAAAAATTTAAACAATACCTAGTTTTATGCGCCAGGACGCAAAAAATATATTCATGTTCAGCGCACATTCCAAAGAGATGCCAAATCCCTTAAAAAGCAGTTTCAGTTTTCCCGAATTTCCTATTTTCCAGCAAAAAATTCAATTTTTGCGGTTCCAAAAACTTTATTTGGCTTCTATTAACTTCGTACATTTACAGATATGTGCTTATCGCCGATCATTCCGGTTCTATTTATGGATACATGAGGGTCTAAATCGGTTTGAGATAGAAAAAAGATGTGCCGTGAATGATCACTTTAGTGGGAACAGGGCCGAACTTTGGCAACTTTTGGGAACTTTAGCATTTAATTTCCAAAGCATTTTATTTCCACAAATATGAAGTGATTGGTATAATAACAATTGTAAGAATAAAAATAGGGTTTTATTCGACATTGAACCCACGTATCAACAGTTTTAATCACTGCTATTAATAACTCAATTCAGGAAATTATTTTAAATTTTCTCCATATTTTTACACAATAAAAAAAAAAAAATACGGTCGAATTGATAACCTCCTCCTTTTTTTGTAAGTCGGTTAAAAATATCAAACGACGCCGTTTTGCTTTAAATTAAGATAGTCAACATAACTGGACGATCTGCGTTAAAATAATAATTACATATCAGATTGGAATCAGATTAAAAGTATTCAATTGTAAAATAAGAGCGTGTTAATTGGTGAAATTGTTCCGATGGAACGTAAATATGATTTCATTTTCAATTTTAAGTAATTGCATTCATTCAACAGCCGGGTATGATTGAAGTGTTTATGATATGTTTGCATACGATTATGTATGAAATTTTAATCGTTATCAATAATTACATTACAGTTTTGATTTAAAATATTTGAATAAAATTTCATTTATTTTTATTTTCAAATAAAGAAGGATCATGTTCAGATACTACGCGGACAGGATTGCATCTGAACATGATTCTTCCTTATATGTTTCAAAGTAAATGTTAATGTACAAAATCCACCAAAATATTAAAGAAAAATTATATCGTTTTTAAAATGTTTCGTTAAAATCAAAACTCTAAAGATCAAATTCAATTCAGCTATTCAGGAATTTAAGTTTCCCAATTTTTTTGTAAGTTTCTAGTTAAAGCTTCGTTGGTTAGCGCATTATGCGTTTCAAGTTTTTTCCGCAAAGTCCTGGGTCTGTAAGGGCACAAGAGGCTGTTCACCTACTCGCTCCTAAATAACAAATGAATCAGTAAAACGGAATAAAGGTTATTACACGACGGGAGAAAGATGTTACTGTAGAAGAAATTCAAAGGCTGTGCAAGTTGGAGAGGGAAATAAAACGTAAATAAACTATATTTTCATATATCAATTCCAGGCCGCAACATATACATTTCACGCTAGGGACTCTCGGTGCGGTTTTCAGCCGCGCCAACTGCGGCGGCAGCCGTACGGTTGTACTTAGAAAACTTTTTGTACTTAGAATTTTTGTACGTTGTACATAGAAGACCGGAATTCCGTACGATTCTTTCACTGCGCGACAGCTGTCATCGTCCACAAGACTTGCGATTTCATCCGCCGCGGGGCGGTGCCCGAATGCTGCGGTTGTAAACCGCGCCGTGACATGTGCTTTAATTTTTCCATGTTTGTGTTATACGGGAGCTGCGGCGCCGTGCGGTAAAAGCCGTACCGTGTGTATGACTGAACCCTTTTACATTTGGTAACGTTTGACTAATATTACAGACGCAATGGTCATAACACCCAATTCAAAGACGTATATTTTATAACAGGATATGTCGATCTACACGGGTTATTAATCTTTATTCTGGGAGAGATATAAGGGGATCATCGGTGGACGAACTTAATGGCGAGTAATAAATTTCTATATTAGATCCACCATTTCATTGGCACATCTAAGCAGCCTTTATTTGTTTTTTTTTGGATATCAATTTTATGCCTTATTAGAACTAGTGTGTAATTGTTACAAACAATGAAGAAAATCCATATTTACCTTTATACGAGTTACGAGTATGAGCTTCATATATTTTTAATTTCTTTACTTCTCTCTGTTAATAATTAATAATAAAGATTATTTTCAAATATCACAAGTCGTGATTGATTATTCAATCATTAACGTGCTAACAAACATGTTCTAAATGGCTTCATTTAAGTAGTTTTATTAATGCTTCACAAATTACATCTTTAGAAGACCTTTGTAAATAAGTAAAGGTCTATTATTTTTTTTTGGCAAAAAGGTTATTTAAGTATTATTTTTTATTTTTAGTGAATAATAACCTCGCCTCCTTCCCTGTTTTAAAAGAATCTTATTCGATCATTTGTAAGTTTGTATTATTATCAAAAGAAATATCAACCCCCATCATTATTCAATACATTGAGAATCGACACGCAAGCACCACATAGAATATTTTAACATGTTATAGCATGTTGTGTCGTGCTAAGTAACAATTCCGGACAGTATTCTTAAGAATATCATGAATACTGTAATGGGGAAACCATATTCTATCGTCTTTTTAAAACAAATATATACGCTATTGACGCAAGCGTATTGTATTAATAGTTTTGTGTTGGGCGGATAAGAACTAATTTTTAATTTCAACTATAGGTACCCGTTACGTAAGATATAGATAGGGGATATATTTTGGTTTTAACATAAATAGTATTTTAGCAATTTTGAGAGCATGGACACGTATTTTTTATACTTATAATAATAATAGAAAGATATATCGTTCCATAATTGTTCTCAAACATTCGTTTTCCATTGCGCCCGCGCCGTATGTTAATGCTTTAATTTATAAACCTTACAAAAACAAGATAAATAAACAGAATTTAAAAGTTAGATAGAATGTGTTGTAATTTTTTTTTATACATTAAGCTTGGATTATAAGTGCTTCAAACTTAAATATTAAAAAAAAGTCGATCAACGAATATCGATAGTCTTGCTATGCGATAATGTTTTCAGTAAATTATAATTATACTTACTTAAATTGAAACAATTCCTTTTTTCATACTTAGCTAAAATTATGAGCATAATTACTTTTATTTTATTATTTTTATTATAAGGCTATCAAATAAAACTTTAATGGCTCATTTGTTGTAAAAACTACTAAAACTTCGTAATTGTTATATGCAGGATTCCATAATTTCCCTGAGGATTGTGGAGCTTTTCGTTGTGATCGTTAATAATTTATATTACCTCGTTGCGGACAAAGCAAATATGTGCAATAATCACTATGATATTGGTGAAATATGGCTAGTTTATTATTCCTACCTCAATGTTTTATTTCATCAAATAATTTATATATTAGAATCTATAAATATACATGTATATTGATATGTAGCATATAATCTAAGGTCCCAAATTAAGCATGACGTGCATCCATTTTATAACCAGGTGAGTTTTCCACCCACATTGTTCTACAAATGAACGGGTGACGAGTGACGACCGTTTGTTTTCAAAAGATTTTAATAGAAATATAATTGATTATTATAAAAAGGGTATTCTAATCATCTAATTCATGGCACTGACGACGTCGTTTATTGTCATGTTGACGTCGGCAGGGTGTTGAGAAGCCGACCAAAAAACTGTCAAAACATACATCGGGGCTAGAACTCTTACAAAAAAACCTACTCAAGTGGCAAGTCAAAAAAGAAACTGCCATCTTATAAAAAACAACCTTGTCACTTTAATATCTATTCCTTGGAAAAACGTCGCGAAATGCTCGACGTACTCTTCGTCGCAAAACTATCTATACATATAATAAAACAGTAACCAAACCATTTCTGTACATTGAATATTTTTCAAAAAGAGTAATTGATATGCAATATGTATGTTCTATAGATACCAAAACCATGGTTAGAATTTTTTTTTTCTGTTTGTCTGTTTATCTGTTTGTATGTGCGTCAATCATGTAATAACCACTGGGCAGATTTTGATAAAATTTAATATGCTGATAGACCTATATTAGGTGCAACTTATAGGCTACATTTTATTTGAAAAAATATTTTTACGGGTGGCTTTTCACACATGTAAACGGAGGGTATAAAAATAAATTCGCGCATACATCATTAAATGAGGTGTCATTGAATAGGTCTTTAAAAATAAAATCGAGGTTTCTAAATGCGTTTTTTGCTAAAATAAATATTTTTTGAGATATATGCTTCTAAAGTTGTAGAAATGTCATACCACGTGGGCATGTGAGATTTTGGTTGAAATGCGGACATGCTTTTTTATACTCTTAACGTATAGATAAAGGCGTTAAAACACTCAATAAATTCTCAAAAACCTTCAAAAAATAACTAACTCTCAGCCCGCGGCTTCGCTCGCATGGAATACAATTTTCTGTATTTTGAAGAGGCGCGCGCACTGTGAGGTTTTTGTTCAAACCTATTTCCATTAAAATCATAAAACAACTATAGACATGCAAATATATCAGCGATCCTGCGACCGTAATTTTTTTAAACTTCCGTTGTGCGCTTCTAAAAACTACAGAAATTAGTAGGCCACGCGTGCGAAGCCGCGGGCGGAAAGCTAGTTTAATAATAAATTAGACTGCCCACAACTCTTACAAAAGTTCAATTTTCGTATACCCTCCAAATATCCTCGAAAAGTTGTGCTACCGTTCTTCCCGCCTCAACGTAAAACCTTATCTGGCCTTAACTCCCCTATCTCTAGAATGTGCAAAGCAACAAATGAAGTCAGCAATGTCTGTGACATCTTCTTTCAATCCCCCAACAGGCTCCGCAAATTACTATTGCAAATAAATTTGTAATATCCACTCATGTATTATTTCTATCTTTGTATATTTATATTATTTTTAATCTTTAAGTTATGTTAGGAAGTTCCGTTATATTTTCTTAAATGTGCATGCTGAGTTTACCTGAAGCTGACATTTGCCCATGTTTAATTGTAATACTAAAACATTGTACCTATTTATTACTATGTATATAAATGTTGGTAAACCAAATAAACAAATAAAATAAAACAATAATAAGAAAGCTTAGAGCTTATTTCTATCAAGTGCTTGGTAACTATTTCAATATCGTGGCTTGTAACTTCTAGCCAACATAATTGTGAGAGCTTATGATATGTTAGTACCAATGAATCAAACATACAGTTGTACCTATCATTCCTATTAAACGGATAAAAATTGATTAAGTACATTGGATTTGTACAAATAAATTGTTTCTATTATTTAAAAAATCTTGAGAGCACAATGTTTCAACATATACCTATACAACTTTATTAGTTACTAGCTTTCCACTCGCGGCTTCGCCCGCGTGGACTACAAAATTCTGCACTTTGTGGATTTTCGAAGTGGAGGTAGTATGACAATTTTTAAGATTTAGATCCGTACGTTTGTAATTATATATCTCGTCAAAGGTTTAATTTCGACGTACATCTTAAATTAAATATAACAAAACTGTCACTGTTCATGTTTATATAATTCTAATAATTCTATTTATTTTTTTTTGCAAAATATTGACATTTTGGAAATCTGTCGTGTACTCTCAGTATGAAAGAATTGATTTGCTTATGGACACAAATAATATCTTCTGCATGTTGGTTAGTCTTTGTTGTGATTGGCCGCCATGATCGTAATCTTTGGAGATCAAGAGAAGGCTACATTTATCATTAAAAAGTGCTATGCAAATAACACTTAAAAAGATTCAACTTAATGCACCTACGCGCATTGATGATGTGTTTTGATGGATCACTTTGAATTCTCATATCTTTTTTATTTATTAACTGATTTAAACGAAACAAAAACCTAAACATTTGGGGGGCTTGCCGTAATCGAAAACCGCGTTTAAATCGTACGTGCTGCTAAATGCTGGCATGCAAATAAGAAATGAAAGATTTAAACATGAACTTAGTTTTAATAATAATGAATGCTTAGTTTAATAGCCTATTCTATACACAATACATTTTACTGAAATAAAATAGACATCAAAATATTGAAACTAAAATTGAAACAATAAACATGTATTCAGTTATTTAACAATAAATAGATTTATATAGTATAGGTATAAGTAATTCATAGCACTGTTATTCTTATGACAACATAAAAAGTTACAATGACTGGTTCATTAAGTAGTAATATTTTATTGTTAATATTTTTTTCATAAAATTACCAATTAAATTTCTTGTACTGTTTGTAAAGTTTAACATTTATATGAGCTGTTGCGGAAGATATTCGACGCATATCCGTTTATATAACATTTTATATATTTTATATATAATGTCATTCAAATAAAACTATAATAAGATATAATTTTCCACATATTCATTAACTTTGCATAGATAATAATGACGCGAATAACATTACACAATCTGCTGTAAACTTCCATTAGTGCGGATGATTTCGAGAGATTATACATGTACTATTAAAGTTATCGCACTCATTGAACTAATGTGAAAATACAAGTCCAATGGAGTAAGGCAAACTGTACCAGGGAGTTTGACCTTTCGATATTGAAATTCTGCTGTGCATATTGAACGCCGTCGTTATTTAGGCCTCCATTCTGTGGTCCGCGAAATATACGTCGCAGAACGCCTACAGAAAGCTGTGGTTAATGGCATTTTATTGTTATAAATTATTGACTGCGATAATTTGATAATATTTCGATAAGATTATAGTATTGTGTAGTTCAACCTTCACGTGTAGTTGGATTGTTTTACCTCGCAAACTATTTCACTAAGCGTTGGTAAATCCTTCTAATCCTATCCTACTATAATCACAATGAAACTATTTAAAGAATTTTATTGAAATTCCGTATTCAGATAGATAGACATCTATGATTCGGTGATAGAATACTTTTTTATTCATATTAACTTTTTATAAAGTACGGAAAATCGCTTCAATCGAGAAGATATAATCGACTTTCCCAAGAAACCCGATAATTGCTCTTTTCAACGGCCACTTTGAAGCCGCGGGCAGCAACTAGTGTTTAATATTTTTTGTTGCAGCAGTTGCTTAATTACGTGTACTACACGTACTGCACTTTTTTTAATAGTGGCTATTTCCAGAGATTTAACTCAAACTTTCTTATTATGTTGCGTAAATATTAATTCCGTAATATAATTCCGCTTTAAGACTACCTACACGAAATTTCATGAAAATCATTCGGTAGAAGCAGCGTGATTGACACACAAACAACATTTATAGAAGGAAGGAGGAAGGATTATTTAAACTGTTCATTAGCATCCATTTGTCAGTAATGGACAGTTCCAGAATTGTGCAAGTTTCCTTATTATGATTAAAGGAAATTCATCAAAGAAATGTAGTTCAAGGACAAAATATTTAATTTTATTAAACGTTTGCACGTGAATATTGTATGCTTAGAGATTCCTGAAAATTTAATGTAGACTACACAAATACTGAAAAGGAACCTATCAAACATGTATAAAAACCAAGACAATGATTTTTGTTTCATATCGAGTTAACGACGTACTTACTTGCTATTAATAAATATTAAATACTCGATGCGAAGTTTTCAACTCAATGTCAGGTAGAAATTTTGTAAAATTTTATAGTACCATGCCAGTGTTTATTTATTTATTTATTTATTTTAGCAAAATGCTACTTGGAGTTTGCCATTAATACACTAAATATTAAAACTTAAAAATATTGAAAGCAGTAAAATATTTTATATAACAGAAAAATAATATCGGAAATTGCTGAAACTGTGACTGTTCTTGTTTTCTATGAATTTTGGGTTCGTATACTTATTACTAATTATATGGTCTATATATAATGCGGTTTGTATATTGTAAGTGGAATTCCGTTGCTACCTGCCCCATTACGGTAGTTGTATTTAGCATTAGGTCTGCTCTGCCGAGGTGATTTTCTGCCTTTCAGCAAATCCTGAAAAACAGTCACATAAAAGTATTATTTACGAAGAAAAATAAATAAGCCTTAAGCTTTCTAGAAAAATAATAAAGGGAGTAAAATATGCCCTTCATACGGATCTTATGTAAAAATTAACCTCTAAGTTTTAACTAATCATGACAAACTCTACAATATTATATAAAACACTCAAAATCATATTTTTCTGACGTAAATAAAAAATGACTTTAAAGTTGTATTTTACGAATAATAATAATAAAACGTTGATATTTTACAAGCACTTCAAGGGATGAATCTTTAATATTAACGAAGAATCTCAAATACCTAAAAAAGATACTTTTATGCCTTCGGGCAATCTCGCTTGATTGTATCTAGATTCTAATTGAAGCTTAGTTGTAAGTCAGTAATATTTTGTTGGTATAAGAAATGTACTTAATTAAATTTTAATAAATAAGGGTAAAATAAAGCTTATATATTTTGGTCTTTCGCAAGTTTGGAACAGTCGTCTCAGACCCAAATCTTCGGACAAAAAATTAATTGCATATGTTTTAATTTCCGTTCCATTAGCAGCAAATAATTTAGGATTTTTTTTTATACCAAGACATACTTAGAAAAGTTCAAAAATTCTCAATTTATCAATGATTTTATTTCCCTCATTATTCTATAAATATATACAAATAGCATACTCTATTTTACCTTAAAGCTGCGCGCTGCGACGCAATGAATTCTAGTACATTTGAGTCTGGCATGTAACAATAATTGTGCAATATATTCGAATAATTGTCGCCTGTAATTAAATTACTCGGCACGGCGAACGAGAAAGACTGAGAGAAGTCTAATTAAAGCAATAGTTTCAGGAATATGCCCTTGTTATTTACTTCGGTAGTTTCTTACCTTATCGAAGGAACAAGAAAGCTCTGATGCTAAATTGAATGTACCGTGATTTCCAGTCCAGATTTTACAATTCATTTAGATTTCATAATACAACGTATTTTTATGCGGTTTTTTACAAGACCGGGTGATTCAAGAGGTTTCGGTGAATATATCTTAGAAAAATATGAAAAATAAAAAATATAATATGTATTTGTTCATTTTCGTTCTCCATTTCATTTCTAAATCTAATTTAAAACGACAAAAACGTCGAATTTATTGTATATTTTTACAGAACTTAAAAATATATCTTACCTTAAATGCGTGACGAAATTTACGAGACATTAAACTATATAGTATAGGATTGATTGCTGTTGAGAGGTAGCTGTTCATGGAACTCAGATATAAAAATGCACGCTCCACCTGGAAAATAATATATATGAGACAAAGAGAGAGAAGTAAATCCATAAGAGTGGGATAATGATATTAAAGATTTCTTCAATATAATACGCTAGAAACTTTAAAAAAATATTTTTAATTTTAGCTAGAACATTTATATTGTAGTAGAATCGGTTATACACTATTATAACAATAAAAATTAAACGTTGCATCGATTTACGCAATTTATTCAATAATTAAATAATAATGTAGCTTCTTTGTCTCCAAGTCTTGAAAATGTATAATTTCATAAATAATAATTATCAGTGGAATTGCATCACATAAACAATTTAAAAAATGATAAAGACAATTATAATCTACTTCTTCAGATTATGAATAGATCATTAATCAATGTATTACAATTTTAATAAAAATGAAGGACAAATTATACTTTTATACTCACGTTAAAATAACTGTTGTAATTTCTCTTAGGAAGCAATGTCATTAGGCGGAGAACGAAGTATGGGGACCAACAAATGAAGAAAGATGCCGCAACCGCCGCTGCAAAGGAAAAAATTCTCTTATCAAACATTGTGGCTTCATCTTACTCTTCGAAATTAAATGTTTAATTGATGTAAATTACCCAACATCTTTACAGCTTTATTCTTATTGTGAGTGCCATAGGCGGGGTGATTTGATTGTGACTTCAAAATAAAAGCGATCAGAACATATAAAACAAAAATGACCGTCATTGGAACCACAAAGAATACAATCAGCTGAGCTGCTATTATTAGTACTTTTTCGTCATCTATAGTGAGACAACAATAAATATTACTTTTTCTTTCTACCAAATAAGCGTAGAATACATTAGGAACCGAGAAAATGCATGCGATGATCCAAATTACAGCGATTATCTTGAAAACACGCGAGTTTAATGCTAATCTTTGCCGTAGAAACGGTTTTGATATTACAAGATAACGTTCAATTGTAAATGCGAGTATGGTAAGTACACTACAATTGCTTAGAACATCCCAAATCAAAAAATGAAGTCGACATCCTTCATCACCAAACGGGTACTGGTCTTTAATCCATATAATATATATTTCGATCGGCACAAAAAAAGCCGTCATAAGATCGGTTATCGCCAAGTTCAATAAGTAGTAATTAGTTGGTATCTTCATAGATCTTTCTCGAGCGATGACAGCGCACGTACAGGAATTTCCTATTAGACTTAAAACCATCGACACACCGAGTATTAAGCTTAGTATAGTTTTAACTAAATCGGATTCTTCAAATGTTGTTATATCGTCGTGAAATGACAATCCGACACCGTACCAAGTGTAGGTATCGTTACCGAGTAAAGTTTTATTATCAGTCATGATTTGGCTTTTAATTCATAGGAAACACCCGGACACGACCAGACCCGAGTAGCGCGAGAAAAAAAACTGAAAGCTTATGGAAGGTTTCATCAAACGAAGTTGAACGCTACAGGATGTTGTTAAAATATTGTAAAATATTTTTGAAAAACATAATTCAAGCTATTTTTTCTTATACTTAATGTATCCGCTCGGCTTCAGCAAAATGTTTCTAAGCGATTAAAAGAAAACTTTTTAATTTTAAAATAGAAAATTGGAAAATTAATAAGCATTTTGATATTTGTTGTTCTTTAAATTCTACAAAAGTATATTGATTATTATTTATTTCCCTTCTAAAAGCTAATATTTACATTGTAAAAATGGACCAAGGTAGTAAAGCATTTTCATCTCGAATGTGCTGCGAGACAAATTCTTTGAACAACACAAAAATGTAAAGAGGAAACTGTTGAAGTGAAAACCTTATAAACTCTCTTAGTATTTTAATAAGTATTTACATGTCAAAAGGACTAAGAATATAAACGTTTTATTTGAAACCTATTTACTGGGATTTATAAGATCTTTTAAAGACATGAATATTGAATATATAAGAGGAGGTCGCAAGTACGCGCCAATTGGAGATAAAATAAACATCTTTTTACTTTGTACGTGAATATCAAAAAGCATAATATTTATTGCGGTGAAGTCTTGAAAGAGATTTTCGTCCTGGCGATAAAAACTATAAATTGAAGCGTTTATTTACCTAAAATTTCTTTATCTTTAGATCTTTTCTTTATCATTATTTCTTTATCATTGGTTCATTTTCGTTTGACTACTCACATTATTTTAAAAATATCTAAATAGCGATATATTAAAAAGCTGACACAATATTTTTCGAAACACCATTAGCATAAAAGTAATTGATTGTAACCAAACAAGGGCTCAAATTGACAGCAACCATAGAGCTGACCCGAAGAGGCTTAATTGAAATTACCATGTGACACGTGGGTGGGGCGGGGCTGCTTGCTGATAAAATGAAGAGAAAATTACTGTTATGACGTTTTTCAGATGAATACTCTATGTAACGAAAGAGTCATCAAGGCTATTTATATTTCAAGAAAGTCACAGCTTTTTGAAGTAGTTATTTATACCTACAAAATATATATTATACCAAGATAAAACTAGTAGCACTATATATCTAAGTAGCAATTAACTCAGTTTAAGTATTATTGTAGAACTTTAAAGCTAAATAGTTCTGGGGTGATCCACTATTTCAGAGATAACTTAGAGAATAGACTTTGAGACGAGTTCAGACAGAATATAGTTACGAAGGTGTGTAGGGTGTATTCCCCATGTAGAACTTGCTAACACTTTTAGAATGTTAATAAATCTAAGGGTCTTACTTTGAATTTTATTAATATGAAGATTCCGCAACAACAAGCTATCGAGTCACACCCCAAGATATTTCACAGAGTTAACAAATGGAATTAAATTATTATTGTTAACAATCGAAACTTGATCCCTTCTTCTTGCTCTACTAAATAAACATATATTCTGTGTTTTTGCAAATGAGATATCCAAACCAATTTGTGCCAATGCTAAAAGCCATAGAATTAATGCATTGTTGCATTTTTATAACACTTTATAAAATTTTTGTTTTGTGAATAGAACACGAAATCGTCCGCATATTGTAAATAAACTACACATACTGTTACCAAGTGTTTTACGTAATTGAGAAGTGACTATATTAAATATCAATGGCGATGCCAAGAAATTTTGCAGTTTGACCATCTTATATAGGCTTCTCTTTGTATTTAATATTGAGTGTGTTTGTTTGTACGTTGATTAAATTGCATGAGTTTTGTTTTTTTTTTTTTTCAATTAATTTCATCAATCATCCATTGTATAATTCGTTCTAAATTAGTATTAATTTCATCATCAATTTTTTTTTCAAAAACAACAGTACTGTCATCCGCTGGCCTTCGGTAAATCATTTATGTCAAGAACAAAAGTATACCCAAGACGCTTCCTTGTGGAATACCACATCGCACAATTCGGTATTTAGATGGAAAGTCGATGTCCGACTTAGTTTTTTTACAAATACTGTTTGGTGAGTACGATTTGTCAGGTAGTATTCAATTAATTGTAATATTACACCACGTACACCACTATTATATAGATTTTTTAGAAGATTACTATGGTTAACATAGTCAAAAGCCTTCGACGTGTCCATGTATAATGCGACAACTGGATTCCTTTTGTCCAAGTTCGGAATTTTGTGATTTAGAAATTTAAAAACTGCTGGATTTACACCTTCTAAATCCCAACCCTTGCACTTAAGAATTAAACATTGTTAATTGTTTTTAACCACTTTCTACTTATATTCACTAAAAGTTGTTTTTAATTTAATTTAAATACAGAAACTTTAATTGCATGTCACATGACAGATGACATTTTTAATTCAGTCGTGTACGCGTTAAGTACAAACAGCCATTCAGACGGAGTAACTCTCGCATTCAAACAAATAAAACATTATGTGTCGTCTCATATTATAATTACGTATATTGAGATTGATTTTGGGTGTGTGTTAACTTATACACTGTTTCCTGCGCTGTAATTTGTCACCCTTGACGTGTTGTGGGTGTGAAAGCCTTGTCCGCTCTGCTCTAGAATATTCTAACTACTTAAACTTACAAGATGTAAGTAAAGCATGTTCCACGTGCTAAGGCATCGTAACCTTGTGTATTATATATGTATACTTTTATTATATCATCACAACACGCAAATTCACGTGAGAGTCGATATGATTATAGTAATGATTAGCTATTGTATTGTAGAGTCTTTGAAATAGTCTTCAATTGAGCCAATTTAAACCTATCGTAATATTTCGCTACTACTGGCCCAACAGGAAAATATGGTTTTTGTATGATTACACCATTTTTCAAACATTTCTACAAAAAAAATGTAGATATAAAAAAACAATAATAATACTGACAGCCTGAAATTAGTACCTCACACGCTAATTTCTCGGCTTTTCGGAGTTTGATTAAGGTTGATTATTTAATGCAATAGTTTATGTGGTGTTAAGTGTTTTAAGCGTCTATTTAACTTGCTGTTGGTTTGAAGGGTAGACTTTGTAATAAAAGACAAATTCTACGCTTCAAACTCTCATTATAATATATACCTACGCCTCTAATACACTTATCTTTTCAATTGTCAATATTACATTTAATTGTCGCTAAATAAATATCTTGTATTATTACCTTATCGGTGGTAAATTTAATTTATATAGAAGAGCTTTATGGGTGTTATGCGAAGTCTCGCCAATATTAATTTATTCTTCATTATACAGAAATACAAAAATAAAGTTACAAAAAAAAAGTAAAATTACATCTTACATCTATTATTACCTATCATATGTATAAAAATTCTCACTATTCAAGATATGAAGTTTTACTATTATGGGGTAAGGCAGCGGATATAGAAACGGTTTTTGTGTTACAAAAACGAGCTATACGTTCTATATATAATTTAAAGGCACGGGATTCATTGCGTGATCACTTTAAGAACACTGGTATCCTCACAGTACCATCACAGTATATTTATTATAACATTTTACATATAAACACGCTAAGCAATACTCACACATAGGTGACAGTCACAACTACGATACACGAAACAAACACAAACTACAAATGCCTGTTTTTCGGCTTGCTAGAGTCAAAAATTCATTTATGGGTCAAGGTATACGATTGTATAACAGAATTCCCCGAAGCGTAACGGAATTAAATATCAGTAAATTTAAAACGTATGTCAAAAAGGTTCTAGTTAAAAAATCTTATTATAGTATTAATGAATACATGGATGATAAAAATCCATGGGTTGTAACATCTCCTTAGCAATTACAGGATAGTTGGATTTTCCGTTAAAATCATGATTGTAAACAATTACAAATTGTAACAAAGTATGTTTTGAAAAGAGCAACTACTCGAGTTTCTTGCCGGTTCTTCTCGGTAGAGACAGCTTTCCGAATCGGTGGTAAATAAAAAAAAAATAATATTATGTACATGTATATGACGTTCTAAAAGTGCCTCGAAAGAAGCCAATTTGGAAAATAAACGTTTTGACTTTGACTTTGACTTTGACTTCCTTTTGAATAAATTGTAATGTTTGATGTTTCCAATGTCATAGTTATTTGTATGAGCAAACAAAATTCTGATATTTTTTTCATTTGCATTTTTATTCAATTTTGAAAATTTCTTTAGAAAGGTAGGAATACGCTAGCGTCCAACTATCTTGCTGGGAAGTTTAAAACTTAATAGCTTTAGACGTTTTGAAGTTAAGTCAATATCAGTTAAGATTTGACTTTGTTACTAAGTATACCAATTAAAAACAAAATACGTTTAAAAATATGTAAATTTATAATTAGATATTTGATTTGACTAAATCTATTTGGATTAAAAACTGACAAGCATATTCTATACTAGTTTAGCTCCGCGGTTTCACCCGCGTTGAACTATAAAAAAAACTATCCCATGTCATTCCTGGGGTTTCAAAGAATCTCTGAACAAAATTTCATCCAAATCGGTCCTGTAGTTTCGGAGCCTATTCAATACAAACTAACAAACAAATCTTAACTCTTTATTATATTAGTATAGATGACTTTATGATATTTTTAACGTCTTAACATTCACTGGAACAGTGCAGTACATTTTAATCAGAATGTAAGAAAAAACAGTTTATTTTTTAAATATTTATTACTAAAATTCTAAAAGTAAGTCTTTTTGTTGTAATGCATGTACAAAATATCTGCTTTATATACATATACGAACTAAAATAAATAACTTTATATCACAAATCCCGTATCCGTCGCGATTTCACTCCTAATATTAAACTTAGAGAATACTTCTTCTTTCACTTTTTGGTAGGTCTAGTTGAGCCTATAAAATTAGTCTTGACACGCTTTTTCATTGGGAGAGTCTTTGATTTCTTCGTAGCCCCATTCTTCGTGTGATCCGTCTCCAGTTCTCTTGACGCGCTTTTCGATCACTTCGGGTGAGACTGTTTTAAGATCATAAGCCCAACCGATCTTTGCCATCGTGTCGATGAAAAGTTTTGTTATGTTCAAAGAGTAGTTGCCAAGCTCAGCGGTCTTGTAGTCCCAGGGGAAAACGTGGTGGTAGTTGTGGAAGCCTTCCCCGAACACGACCAAAGCTACAGGTTTGGTTTCGACGGGGTTGATGTTCTTATCGTAGGGCTTGCTGCCGAACTTGTGGGCAGCGGAATTGACGAGCCACGTCACGTTCAAGACGTACACGTATCTGAATATGGCACAAACAAAATATCCATTCCACAATGATTCGCCCCACAATGTTGGAATATACGATGGGAGGATGAAACAAGCTAGAGGCATCAAGATCAAGTAGTACCTGTGAAATAATAAGATAGTATTAGTTTTATTCCATTAAGACAAAAACGTCGATAATTCACATGTACCTATATATTTTACTTAATATTATAAACAATTGCTACAATTCTATGAGTTTACCCAAAGTTATTTAGAAAAAGTAGTGAAGCTTAACAGCGGAATATTTTGTTTTCTTGTAAAATACTGGATTGCTCTGATTAATTAATTTTATTGGGCGAATCAAGTTGTAAAAGCCGTTAACCCTTGAAATGAATTCCACCCATTTAGTTATGAAAAATTGTTATTTTAGACAAATAGTATAATACTTCTAACAATTCCTAAAACTCCTCATTTCACCAGAAATATAAAAAAATCCTGTGTAGCAGATATTTAAGAACTGGGGAATATCTAAAAATTGTGGTAATTTTTAAATAGGATTATTTTAAAATAAGAGCGGTGCTATGTTAGTAAGTCAGTTAGTAAGTATTGGCAATAATAAAATATGTATGTTTTTAATTTATGAAATATCCTTTGCGAAAGAAGAAAAGCAATACACACACTTGTAATAAGCGTCATATAGATAGTACTAAACATTATTTAAAAATAAAATCATATTTTATTACTTTTATCAAATATTTACCATGGAATAATTCAATTATATTTGTATAAGAATTTTCATAAAAATTCATTGATTTGGAAATGGTCGTGAAACAATTGGTTGGTTCCCATAGTCATTTGTTCTCAAATAACAAAAACATTGTTTGGGTGACTTTAAATAACATGATGAGTAAACAATAATATCCTTTACTTGAAGGTGAAGATAACGAAACCACGGTTATAAATACAAAAAAGGTCATCGACTTCCTGTTACATAAAACTGGAATTGATAATAAATAAATGAATTTTATTTTATACAGTGGAACTTCGTTAAGTCGATTACATCGTCATAGTTACATCTATAACTGAAATAACATCAATTTATAAAATATGTTATTTTAATTAATAACCACACATACATATTGCTCTATTTCGACCGCTAATAATGAAACCCTTTAAAAATGAGATTATTTTATGGATATCTCAGACACTATGTGGTATACCTCTGTCTTAAGTGAGACAAAATTGCAGCTTTCCTAATGTCTCACTTAAACAAGTATGTCCCACTCACAGATTAGAGAATAAAAGGTTTTTATTTATTCTCTAATCTGTGGTCCTGCTATATATTGCTATGAAAATAAAAGTTGTTAACTTTAATATTACTATAGGCCATTCTTACTTTTTCTGGAATCGAAGGACGGGGTCTGCTTGAAGGTCGCTCATGTCAATTGTGTGTCCCTTAGCCTTGATCTCGGGGTGCTTGCGGACCAAGAGCCAGCCGATGTGGGAAAAGAAGAAGCCGCGCGTAGCATTGTGAGGATCCGCATCTGTCTCCGAGTATTTGTGATGCATTCGGTGATCACGCGCCCAATCCAAAGCCGCGTCCTGAATCAAACAGATGACATAAATATTCTGGGACATTTAAGACTATGGTGCAAAGCTTGTTCTCTGGAGACTAGAAAACTGGCCGGAACGGACCAGTGGACGCACTTGTGTGATATTTAATATAAAGAACTAGCTGTGCTCCGCGGTTACACACGCGTATATCTGTTTTCCCCGTTCCCGTGGGATTTGATCTGCGGCTGCCTATATCATAACATCTACCTGCATGCCAAATTTCAGCCCGATCCATCCAGCGGTTTAGGCTGAGCGTTGATAGACAATTATCAGTCAATCAATCAGTCAGTCACCTTTGAGTTTTATATATAGAGATATTACGATGTGTACTATGTCGTCATGAAGACGCTTAGCATAATAGCTTATATTATCCATGACATTGTCCAACGCGGCATTTGGGTCGTCAAAAATTCAAATATTCCATTCAAAATATTAGAATACAATAAATACCACATTAAATAAACTATATTTAAATTTATAAATGTCGTTAAACAAACATTTCTCAAAATCCCTCAATGTATTTTAATATTAAATCACTTTATTTATTCAGTTTATAGTATCAACACTTTTTGATTAAGTATATTATCAGTACGTATATAATGAGTTTAATACAATTTAATTGCCAATCACTTTTAATTAATTACTGTTGGATAGTGAATCACCTTTCGAGACACTAAGTTCTTTGGAAAATTTCTTGATCGATTGTTGTCAAAAAATATTTTGTATTGCTGTTTATTATACAGCATTATTGCAGAAACTCTACTTACAGCAATGATACAGAATAATTTCACTCAATTTCATGTTTATTTATTTTTGGAAGCCATTTCAAAAATAAATAACTATAGCCATTTTTAATCTCTTTCACAAAAAGACAAATCAAGATCTTATATTAAAATACTAATGTTAAATGTTAAAAAAACATATTTAGGCTTTATTATTCTCTATCTCTTATCTCTTAAAGATATCTTGCGAGCAGAAGCAAGTGCCTTATCATTCACAAATACATTGTCCGATCAAGTTAACTCTAGGCTCGCTGCGCCAAAAAAATATTAATTATTATTTTTGATGACGTTATTTGACTTACAATATTCTTTTAATCGGATTATGCTTAACAAAAAATGAACATACACAATCAATCTTTGGTATGAAGTAAACTATTTCTTGCAAACGACTTTAAATAGATACAAATCAATTAAAAAGGTTTTTTTTTATTTTAGAGTAGGTACACAATAACATAATATTTTTTATGATTCTACAGGTAATAAATTTATCTTAACAAATATTCCACTTGTAAGAATATGGCTATAACTTGTATTTAATATTATAATATAATACACAGTGATTTATTATTCACTAATGTCTATTTAAAGTAAAATAATTTGAAATCTGTCGCAATTTATTTTATCTAGCCGTTTATTAAAAGCCTTTAATTTTTAATTATCTTCTAGAATCTTAAGTTTTGTGCTTTGTGCGTTGTGTTTTGTACTTTTGTGAGTTAAGCGTTGTAAAATCGAGTCATCGCTCTTAAAATATTCCTACTCCTGAATAACAGAAGAGAATATGATAAGAATATAGAAAAATACCTAAACCGAGTGAAAGTCACCAATAAGTCAATACGTGTCGCATTTAGATGCGATAAACTATTTTATTGCCGCGTAAGATCACCGATAGCTGTGTCAAAGGTTATGACAACACATGTGGGTCTCGTGTTAATCATTATTTCTCTCATCACACAGTCTTATCACGCACACCTAGTGACGTGATTGTTGTCGGAAATATTCTTCCGATGTAATGTTTTTTAGATAAAAGATTGCACGTTGTGTGCAATCTTTTATTTAATTAACATTGACAATGCCGTTTTCTTTTCGTTTTCTAGTTACCTATTATACATATAATGTTACAATATTAAATAAACGTCTTTAACAAGATTGCTTCAGTTTATTTTTATTCAAGTTGTGAAGATTTTCATTGAATTACTTACTTGGAAAGCAATAGTGTTGAAAATGGTAAGTATTATGCGCAGTGGTAATCGAGCTTTGTAGGATTTGTGTGCCCAAAGCCTATGGGCGCCTGCAGTAATGCCCAACCCTGAGCATAGGTATAGAAGCATTGCTGAAACAAAACATTTTATTTAGAACATATTACTAGAAGGTACCCCAGATAGCGCAGTTTTTTTGTACTTAATATATATTTAGCAAAATAGTATTGTAATGTTATTAAATCTAAAAAATATATGGAAATACTGTTGAATACATTTGTGATTTGAAACGATTGATTGTAAAACGTTTTCAAAGTTTAAACTTAGGTATTATGATCGATCAAAATCATATAACCCTACTTGTATAACACTTATCTGTTTCTCATTTTGTCTACATATCATTTTGTTATTGATTGATTTCCATTTTTATTATAAAAAAAATATGCAAATATTGGTTCGATCCTTACGAGTAGAAAATTATGATGTGATGAACATGGAAGGAAAAAAAAGGATGTAAAGAAAGTTTAACGTTGTGGCATTTATGATACAACGTTAAATTTTCTGACAAACTAATTTTTAAGCTTTAAAAAGAAACACGAAGGGAGCCACCCTTATGTTAATAACTTTAACATTTTTTCCAATTTGATTATTGTGAATGATAGAAGAAAAGTGATAATGACAAAAAAGGGTAAAATTTCAATGCGTAAAAATTCATGAGCTTGGAGCGATGGGCTTTTGGTGGTTAAAGTCACGTTTTGGCAATTATCGTTGTTTACATCCTTTACCTTTATCCTGGTGCGATATTTGGGATATTATAAGATGAGGACATAAAACAAATAAATTAGCAGGTTTTTTCCTGTTAGCATGAGGTAAAAATTTCTCCATAACTACAAAATGCAAATTGAGCAGACGCCACGTGCAAAAAAGGACATAATAATGACATCACCGACCGATATACATCATGGTGGCCAATCTCAACAGAGGCCAGGCATGCAGATATTATAGTGCACAAGTATGTGTGTAAACACGGGTACACTGTCTATAATTCTCTCATAATCCGATAGCACGGCAGACCGACACGACAGGATAGAGATCAGGCGCAGGACCGACGGTCTTACGTGCTGTTAGAGGCAAGAGGGGTGTAACATGTTAACAACACTCTAAAACAAAATCAAACTTGATTGAGTTTCTAATGTTAACTATGTTATCTTAATTTGCAGCATAGAACGTGCGCAAAGATTATTATTATTAAACGTGTCAACAATTAAAACTTAAACGTTTTTGAATTACATTACAATTTATTCGGTAGGATTTTACTCATCGTTGAAATTTGATAAGAAGTAATAAATTTTAAAGCATGGATTTATTTCAAATTTGGACATGCATTTGATGATGTTTTTTTATACTTTTCAATACGTTGTATGTACAGGAGATTTTAGCCTGTATGTCATAACTATTTGACCGATTTTAAAAATTCTTTCACCATTCGAAAGCTACATTACCGACGAGTAAGATATGCCATATTTTATAGGTTAGTTGGGGTGAGTTCTAGTTTCAAATCGCAAGAAACAAAGTTTCAAACGCGGACTCATCGTTTGAGAACCTCTGGGCTATATATAATGGCTACAATTATGCTACGAAGCGAAGCAATACATATCAGCTCGTTTGAAATATAAGGATATTTGTGATTGAAAATGGACTTACAAGATGCTTGGCATAGCTCCCAAAATTATTTCATATACGCAATGCATTCGTTAGCTCTTTTGTTACAAAAGTAAATGCGTGCTATTATATAGATACTTATATTATCTTCAAGCTGTTACCGAAAGGCGATAATATTTTTGTGTTGAGTCAAAACAATGTTGCTTACATATAAATCACGCTCTCAACTGCAACTCTCACCATAATTTTAGACTACGATACAGAAAAATTAATATAATTACACTCACCGAACAGTCTGGTCGCCCACATTGCCTTAGCGAGGAATAAGTAGGCACCATAGACACCGCCCACGTGCAGCAACGCGAAAAGGATCACGTTCCTCCATACGATCTGCCATTTTCGCTTCTCCGCCGAGGGGGGCACTATAGTGGCGTCTTTTGTAGCGTCCGACTCGAATAAAGCCCACGATGCCGCTTGTTGGTGGGGTGGCATTTTCTGGAAATAACGTTTCATAATTTAGTATGCATATTCACGTGTCCCTAATTGATTTAATATCGACGCTCTCAATAGATTGTTACCAACGTAACTACGGCAGTCGGTTGCTGTGTTTTTGTAGTACTAAAATAAAATTGAATAATACTTGACTATCTAATTGTCCGCTGACAAAGTTGCTGGTTTAGAATTATATATCTTATTTAGAATATTATTAACATCTTAAAGAAATCATGTCATAATATTAAAAAAAAACCGAGGAAGTCTGATAGAAAATACGCCCACCACCTTCTTTGTCAGAGGCTTGAATTTTTAATCATGTTTCCACTTTTAAAAGAACATAAATGTGATATTTTCACTTTATCATTTTCAATTAATTGTATTTTTTGCAAAAGCGGCATTTATTGTAACAATATATTTGGGCGATAACAGCTATTGTAATTTTGTATTTAGTAGGTACTAATTTAATATAAAACTTTCCAGTTTTTCGTGGATTCATGAAGGAATTTATTTTTTTTGTTTTTAACAAAATCGATGAAATCGTGACGTGCGTGACTTTTCCGTGTAATAAAACAGTGAGTAAGAATAGCCATACATAAAATAGACAACACCTTGTCGATCTCTATTTTTGTTTACGTATTTTAATTTATTTGTTAGTTATATAATATCAAAATGTATTTATGTAAACACCGACTTTACACCATTGGCAGCAATACAATACAATCATAACAGATAAATTATTAATGAGAAAAGTCCTTTAACAATTAGAACCATTTAATGAGAAAGATAATAACTGCGCAAATGTTGTTATTTTGTCCAAGGTCTATGTAATTTTACTGGAATATCTCCCTAAAGTGCGATTAGTCAAGCGACCTTTTTCCCTTTTGTTTGAACTTTATTACCACTATTTGTTCTTATTCAAGTAAATGGAAAAGATAGTAATTTCATTTCGAAACCTTCCCAAATCGATTAAAGATGATCTTTTAAATGACCTTCAATACCACAACCTAAATTGTAAAGAATTTTAAAACAATGCCTATTCTCAGACGAGTCACGTGGTCGACTTTATTATAGCTTGTAAAAAATATTTTTTAGTCGAAAAACAAGACAGTTAAAAATTATCACATTGTTTTTTCGATTTATTGTATTGAGACTGTATTGTTTAAGATTAAACTTTTATTTTATTTGAATTCAGTAATAAATTTTTGAAAAAAGTCCATTTAATAATGTATGATTTGTTATTGGAAGATTGGAGATCTATATGTGATTCCTGTGTAAAGGCTTTATATTATTTATATGTTTTGTAGTTTTATATATACTTCCTAATCCACAAAGCTCATGCTATTCCTTATATTTCATGTGGCAAATAACTTTTTTTTCGGTCATACTGATTTAAATTTTACTTAAATTTAAATTTAGATTTAATTTAAATTGATTATATTTTAATGGACTTTGGAGTATATTGTATTAATATTCGAAAGGAATAACTCGAGCAACGAATTATATTTCTTTATATAAAACTATCACTATTAGCAATTAAATGATTTTCTAAATCTTTGTAACTATAATATTAAATATTTGGGATAAAAAGTTTAATTTGGGCATTAAAGACTCAACACGTGAGTAATTGGTAATTACACTACTTTAAAAACGGCTATATTTAATTGTTGAAGAGTTTTATTCAGGTTCCCAAAATCTTCATCTTATTACGTGAGTATATTATTTTTGACTGCAAAAGATTAACGAACAAAAGTATACAATAAAAAGTTAAACACGTGACTTAAAGTGAAGTTAATCATTGTCAAGGTTCCTACTAAAAATAAAAAGCTAGCTAGTGCGAGTTGGACTCGCGGATCGAAGGTTCTGTCTTTTTTTATCATGTCATATCTACAGCTATTGTTATACATCAAAATAACAGATTTTTATTTACTGTCTGCATATAAAAAATATTTTAAAATTAGTTGGCTATAAGTATAGATTACAACCCATAATTTATTTTTTCAGGGCGTAAAAGTAAAATGGACCTGGGGATTTAATATTAAGCTTGATATCTTAAGCCATAGCTGAGAAAAATAGTCCTGGCAGGCAGACAGACCGGACAGCTGGACGAAGGAGTGATCCTATGAGGGTTCCTTTGGCGGTACGGATCCCTAAAAACGCGCAGAGAACAATAATTAAGGAATTTTGTGAAACATCTTCATCATATTAAGGTACTTAAATTCATTATTTATATTTTTTGCATGCCAATTATCTATTCAAATTTAAAAATAAGCAGAACGTCATGCCATTCCAGAGGAAAATATGACTTTTAAAATACTTACGCAATTACAACAAATTATCTATTACACATATACTACATTTAATAATGTGATGTTTGAACAAATATCAAACAACGGCTTTGTTAAATAATAAGGATAATGACTAATTATAATTTATTTTACTGTAATTAGTACGTACAAGAAAGGATTTCCCAAAATATTGGTTCCAATAATAACGAATCTCACGATAAGAGTTCCTAATGGGTGACTCAAGTGACTGATCGATATAAATGATGATATAACACTTATGCAACATAACAGATTCGTCACACATCCATCTTTCATAGCTGTAAACTGTAAATAATATTGCTATTACGATACTTACTAAACCAAAGTTTAATTAGTTATGGAAACATAATTGTGCCTTTATTTTTTTCAGGCTATAAGGCCTCACATAAGCTAACTTCATGAAGAAGACGTTTATAGTATATCAGGTTTTTAACTCGTGTTCATTTTAGTTTTTATCAAATGAATATCGCCTCGACAATTTATACTTAGAATAAAATTATTACACAATTACAAGAATTGTGTAGATTGTACATTGTTTTGCAAAAAAATCTTTGAATAAAATTAGCTTTATATTGACTATTGTTTTTGAGAACTAAATTTTTTTTCTTTTAGTTTTTAAATCCTTTTGAGTAATCGCAAATTATATTCTCGATTTAGGGGAAACAAGGCTTTATTCTAGATTCTAGATTTATTTCAGAAAATAAAAATTAATATAAATTTGGCTATTAATTAAAGTAATATTTTAGCAATACCGCGTGTAAGTTATAATACACAGTTTTTGGTTTAGTTTAAGTAAAATACAATAATACAAAAAATATAAGAATTTATTGTTCAAAGTAACTAAGCGTCTTGAATGCAAAAGAGCTAACGCAATAGCGATGAAGGACGACCAAAGCTACGATAAAAACGTGAAGTTGTTGCAACGAGTTACTCGTACACTTTATTTTTTTTGTATTAGTTAAAGAAAGAAAAGTTTACTAGAAACCTTTAATAGAAAAAAATCAAACAAACTCGAAATCTCCACTTTTTCAAAATAAAAGCCGACAATTTAACAAAGCACCCTAGACAAGAATTAATTTAGTAACCAGTGATCGCGTTTTAATTGTATTTAAATAAATTATATTTTTATCACTTGTTCGTTTCGTATTGCTTATAATGATAATAATTATTATGTTAAAGTTCTACAATTTACGATTTAAATCCGTAAAAAATATTACAGTTTACCGAATAAAGTTTGTTTTCATTTCAAAACTGAATCATTATATTAATATTTTAAATTAATAATTATTATGTTACCACGAACACAACTTACCTCGTCTTTGCAATAATATGCACAAAGGAATATTTACTGAAAACATTGATACGATATTTCATTTAAGAAAACAAAGCTAATTAAAACAATAATTTAAATTTATAATTGAAGTGTTTAATGTAAAATTGAATTTTAGCTGATTTCAATACTACAATACTATAAGGAATTAAATAATCGTATGAGTACTTTATATTATATACATCGTAAATTGGTAAATGAAACTGAGGAAAAATGGAAGATAAAATATTTTAAATTAAATACAATTAATTCCTCTAGTTTGAAATCGAATTCAAAGACTGGATAGTCGGTCTCCTGCAACCCTCTAATCTTTTTTTAGACGGCACACGGTTTAGAAATATAATATTAATAAATTCTGTCTTAGCATGCATTTAACAATAGCTTTTATTAAGCTAAGTTTTCCCATTAATATAATTGAACAATCACAGAAATGATTTCAAACAAAATGTATTTTGGTTTTCTGTAGTACGCTGAGCTATTATCGTAATATTATGCATATTACGATAATTCATTTCAGTGAATATACTACTATTCATAGTACAAGAATTTTTATCGATACGAATAATTTAAATTATATAAAAATATCCATGTCAAGCTACTAAAGGATCGTTTTAATTTGGCAAAAACGATATGCACCAAAATCTAAACGGTAATATTGTTTTTTAAATATTTATCCTCCACTTTTTTATTTATTTTCATTTCTATGAGTATTGTTTGTGTTTTTAAATTTTGTTCGATCAGTTTTTCTGGTATCATATTTCAAGTATTTTTAAGCTTCAATAAATTATGCTCGTGTTTATATTGACTAAATTGTAATGCAAAATGAAAGAATTTAATGATACCCCC
>LQNK01002931.1:41823-53504 GCA_001586405.1 Phoebis sennae | reverse complement strand
CCTCCTGGAATTGGTTTTATAAATGTGAAATTGTTTGAGAAAAATAAAAATACAAAGGATTTGATGACCTTCTCGTTTTTTTTTGAGAGGTCGGTTAAAGTATATAAATGTAAGCAGTTAAGCACACATTATGTACACAGCAATGGTGCCTTTTTTCATGATTTTTGAGCCTATTGCTACTTTAGTCGTAATATCGATTTAGTGGAATATAATTGTTGAATGTTAAATTTCCAGCAGAAGAAAAAAACTAAATCGTTAAACGACCAATTCCAGAGACGGTCCAGTACGTTATTAATCACCCACAAGCAACTGCATAAAAGAGATATTTGTTGATTAAAAATACCAATCTTATTTTTGGTTTGATTAAACAACTTATGTCTTCTTAAATATGTTAGTGCTTACTTGACATGGAGACTATAGATCATTAAAAAAATTACTCAAAATATTAATTATTTTTACCAAATATTTAGTAGGCACGTTTAAATATGATTTTCATTTGCCTTGGATAGTTATCTACAAGTTAAGTTACTTACAGTTTATCTATAGATATACGCAAGACGCGATATTTTATATACGATATTTATTAGAAAGAAACACACCAATGATTTTTAAAAGAGCTAAAATGAAATGAAATGTTCATCTATTTCGAAAACAAAAAGATATTGTAATTTTAATCAAGGGGTCGTGTCAATAGGCGTATAAATGTGAGGCGCATAATATCTGATGAAATTATACATGTTATTGATCACGTAATCACGTGACTTATTATACTGTTATAGATAATATTGCTTACTATGCCATTATTTTATTATTTTTTTAATTTTATGCAGTAAACATTTATAATTCGTTATTAATTTTATGGATGTTTTCACATAAGTACCTATTTTCACATATCATTTACATACTTAACAATGACCAATTGATGCGTGCGTTTTTACGTATTGGATATAAATGTGCTTAATTTTTATAATTATAGTTTATTGAGTTTTTGTGAAATGTATCTTAGATCTTAAAACGTTATTAACAGCGGGACAGCACGATTTAAAACAAATTTAACCATACAGTAAAAATATAATTACAGTGCACGAACTATCAACTTTGACCGAAATGCTAATTATCCTTATTGCGTTAATATTACTTTGTTTCCTAATTTAGAGTGACGAAGATGAGACAATGTAGTCGCACGGTCCCACACGACATGTAAATATTGTATGGTATAAACTCAACGATGCGAAAATTTACAGAGAACAAGTAACACTATATAAATTCACATCTATATATGTATTTTGCAATAAGAATAAACGACCCTCTTAATGGAAAGTGGTAAACCATTGATTAGCATTTCAATTAGAAATGAAACTGAATCCAATATTATGTTCAAAGGAAAAAAATCCTTCGTAGAATGAACATTAAAATTAAGATCCTTAATATCATGAAAATTACTTACAAAGTAATTGAAATTCGCTCGGTGCTATTCAAGGTTGGAGAAATTTAATATTTATTTATGTATATTCCTATAAACCACGAACCAATATGAAAATAAGTGGCTGGGTCTAAATTAATGCATAATGTGTCATTGTTTCATGCAAACAAAATATTGACTTACCCAAGAATTGCGTTTTTAGCACGTCTATATAAATAGAGATAGAATGGGTGATTTTAGCAATGACGGCTGCGGTCAGAGGCTAGTATTGTTTGACACTGGCATGACCGTCACATGCGCGGGAGTGGCGTGATCCCCCGGTGATGTGCACAATCAACAAAGATCGATATAAGTGATACATGAGCCAGGTCACAACCTCTCCGCAATTGTTTACTAAATATTCTCGTTTAGGAAATAAACATTCTTTATTGTCTTTGTAATGTTGCGATAGTTTGCATTCATTGTTTATTCTTTCTATGTAAATTTAATTCATATTGATTTGTAACACGAATTTATTATTTGTGTTATCGGACGGCCCCGACATTTGTTTAATACTCAAAAATGTCACATTGGCGGAGCATAATTTATCCATTTTTATTTCCTTATCCATTTTTAGCGACTAAAAAGAGAAATCACCTTTATATTACATCGAAAACCAACTGAAATAGTATTTTCGTTTACGCATGAAATTTTATTTTGATCTTTGAATCGATCGTCTTACATTACATACACTACATTGGTAATTTTTTATTTGGACTTGGACTTTGACATTATTCTGCAACTATTGTAATTTTGGATCTCTATATTTTATGATATTTACATTTTTTTTACGTTATGAAGTAACATAATGGTCTTGTAGATTGTCGGCAATGAAAATTATCTTAAGCCGCCAAGGATATGTTCAATTAGGTTTATAATGAGTAAATTTTTCGTAAAGTACATACCATTCTGATAAATTCAAAGAACCATTGATATAAAAATGTTTTTTGACAAAATAAAGTTTTTAAAATTTCTAAGTAAAATAGGAATTATTATGATTTGATGTGAAATGTAAAGTAATAATAATAGTTTTAATTTTGACAATATGATGTTCCGTTCAAAAAAGTATAATGGGTTTAAATATTAAATGAAAAGTTAAAAAGTTATTATTACCTTTTAGAGTGATAACTTATTAAGCACCGAGTTGGTTTTTTAAGTTAGCACTGGGTGGCTTGAAGTCGTTTAGAAGTCGCGTAAGACTGCAGTCGACAAATTGTTTACAGCGATTATATAGGTACATACATTGTCAATAGGTTACATCTAGTCGCGTCACAAATTGCGAACATAAGAGGGCTACGTGATCCTACAAATAACATTTCTTCGAAATTTTCCAGTAATTTCACAAAAAACTCAACCTTGAAACAACACCTAATTAAACCAGTATATGCGTCAATTAGAATTTAATAAAAAGAAATTAAAATTATAACTTACGAATTGACTAAAATAATAGAAAAATGATCACTATACGTTTAGTTCGCTGTACTCCACGCGAACGCTTTAACAATACTGATTAGTCATATTTTAGCACACGCTTATATCAGCAAGGCATCAGCCATAGAATTTTACAGGAGTTGTAAAAAACTGATGGCTGAATTATTTTGTAGCATAGCTTTCATTCATACTTCGGACACTGGCATATAAGCACGTTCAGGCGTGACTGAGTGACAAGCGCGACTTTTGTGACTTTTAAGTGTTATAGTACTGGGAATGTATTAAAATATAATTTATAAATCCAAGTAAATGTTTTACTAAGATAAAGGGCGTCTGTGGCACACTTTATAATTCTGCAGACGTCGTCTTGATGCGTAACAAATTTTTCTATGAATTGATAAATTGAAATTGAATTCGCATAATATCTTTGGATAGGCACGTCTGAGTCCTATAGCAAAATGTGCCGCATAGTGCGTTTATTTAAAAACATGACATGTTCTTATAGAACTCGGTACAGAGAAAAAAGGAAATTATTAGCTTAATCTCATAATTACTAAAAGTAACGAGCATGTAATGAGTTATTTAGGTAATTAACAACAGAGATAAATCTACATATTGTCATTACTTGACGGCTTCGAATTAATTAAGTATGATAGACATTTATTTTTCTGTTTGTGTTTTGTTTAATGAGTTGATGGGTTTGGTTGGTATTCAAAATAATATATATAAAAAATATTGGGTTGGCAGCTAAGTAATCTCCGATTTCAATTATTCATATTTCCGTTATATATCTCTCACGCTCATTTTTTATGATATCTGTATGTTATATATGTTAGTTATCATCCATTCTTAACTTTACAAGTGCATTGAGTGCGTTTTTTCCTCAATATTACAAGACATTACAACTTACAATGAAATTCAAAAACGAACATTTTCGCCATATTTTGCTTTATTATTTCTGCAAAGGTAAAAACGCAGACTAACAAAAATTTCGCGGTATGTTTAATAAAGCCCGAGGCAGGCAACGCCGATATTGGTTTGAAAATTTTCGTTATGTGTGCATGATGAAATGAAAACCATTATCGAAATGCATACATGCAGTTACACCTATCACATACTGGCACCATGACTGACTAGTTGGTCCAGTGGTTGCATCTTTGACTACAGACCGAGAGATCTCGATTTCGATTCCCGGGTCTAAAAATAAAAAATGTTATTGAGCTTTTCTAGAAGAGTCTCAGCCCTAAGTTTTGCTTAGGGCAGCTCTAATTCATAAAAATGAATAGTTGGCGGTGTTGGAGCACCCCCGTGCCTCAGAGAGCACGTAAAGCCATCGGTTCTGCGCTCGATTTCTCACCGTTCATGTTTGTCTGCCATTACATCGGATTAGGAGAGTGAAGGAATAAGAGTGCACCTGTGTTTGCGCATATACTTGTGCACTATAATATCTCCTGCGTACATGGCTGATCTCTGTTGAGATTGGCCAGCATGGCCGCTGACGATTGGGGAGGCATTATAGTGCTAGTCTCGCATGTGTCAGAGTACCACTTATTTCCATGCCTGGACATCCCTACCCTTCGTGGTTTAGTTTTTCATTAGGTAGAATCAGTAAAATCTCACCTAACACAGTTTTGAACCATAATGTTCAGTTTTTTACGCTCGTGGAATTTTTAAGTTTGTAGAAAAATAGCAAAAGGTCACCGAAAAAAATGGAATATGCGTCATAGATTTTAATTTCAAGTTGAAAAAAAAACTTTTAATTCATCGTACAAATAGTAATGACTTAGTTGTCAATCTTATTATAAAAATAAAACGAGTCGTTTTACTTACATACACTACAATATCTAATATCTATCAATACTTTGACTTTGACTTTTAACTTCTACAGCACATTATTTAACGCACGTTTAAAACTAAACGGATATTAAATCAGTACATACTTCCTATTTAGCAATATACATAAATTACGTTACCTACAAAAATCTTATGATCAGAACAATCTATACGTAAACATCTATACATATAATAAAATCGTAGACTAGCCGTGTCTGTACATTGAATATTTTCAAGAAAAAAATAGTGTTTCGTGCTTCATTTATGATTCTAAACCCAAAACAATGATTTTTAGAATTTTTGTCTGTTTGTCTGTTTGTCGGTTTGTCTGTTTGTCTGTTTGTCTGTTTGTCTGTTTGTCTGTTTGTCGGGCGTTTGTACGCAGTCAACTCCGAAACGGCTTAACCGATTAAAATGCGGTTTTCAATTATGTATTACGGCAAGTCCCCCGGAGGTTTAAGTGTTTGTTTCATTCAAATCGGTTAATAAATAAAAAAGATATGAGGGTTCAAAGTGACCCATCAAAACACATCATCAATGCACGTAGGTACATTAAATTGAATCTTATTAAATGTTATTTACACAGCACTTTTTAATGATAATTGTAGCCTTCTCTTGATCTCCAAAGTAGATCACGATCATGGCGGCCAATCACAACAAAGACTAACCAACATGCAGAAGATATTATTTGCGTCCATAAGCAAATATGCGTTAAATGCATGCTAAAATCAACTCCTTCCTACTGAGAGTACACGGCAGATTTCCAAAACGTAAATATTTTGCAAAAAAATTAAAAATAGAATTGTTATTAGAATTATGTCAACATGAACAGTGACACTTTTGTTATATTGAATTTAGGATGTACTTCGGACTTAGACCTTTGATGAGACGTATTTACAAACGTACGTTTCTAAATCTTAAAAATTGTCATACCACCTCTACTTC
The DNA here is from genome assembly GCA_001586405.1 of Phoebis sennae. Classification (NCBI taxonomy): domain Eukaryota; kingdom Metazoa; phylum Arthropoda; class Insecta; order Lepidoptera; family Pieridae; genus Phoebis; species Phoebis sennae. The sequence continues at coordinate 47,833 of LQNK01002931.1, read as the reverse complement.
AAAAATCCACAAAGTACAGAATTTTGTAGCCCGCGCGGGCGAAGCCGCGGGCGGAAAGCTAGTACTTGATATAATGTGTTGTCACTTCTTATCAAAATGCTTATTCAAAATATTATTGAATTGGTAGTCAGGTGATGATGATGAATTATTGAAACCGATTTTAATAATATCAAATAATTTAATAACTAGTGAAAATAGTATAAATAAAGTATTTGACCAATATTTTCAATAAGTGGCGACAAAAGAATTTTCATGAGAACTTTAGAAATTCAGTTTACTGTTAATTCTGTTGAGAAGTGATCGACGACAAACTTGAATCTTACCCCCGGATTCTAAGCAGTTACTTTAATTTTACTTCCACTCAGGTTACGTCAAATATAACGAATTTTATGACATTTTAATCGAAAATTCATGATTGAAATAACATAAAAATATAATATTTTAATAAATAGATCAGAGTATCGGATGGAGGTGTTAAATTTTCTTCTTCGAAATTTTCTTAACGTGAGTGAATGTGGGTTAGTAGAGATTCTTTCCGATTCAGAATGTAAATTTTCGTTGACAGAGATTGAGTGAAGTCGAGGGATGGTCGAGATACGTATTAGAATACGGGTGTGAGACTCTGAAGATTCGTATTTATTTTGTTACAATGTTTTACAAAACTTAATTACAATTATTAATTGCCTTCTGTAGTTGACCTATAGCTGATAAATGCCACATAAGTTGTATGGGAATTTTTTAATCGACTTCCAAAAGGTTTTGAACTCGATTATATATTAAATAAAATACTTTTTAAAAGATTTTAAACGCGGCTTAAAATACATTATTTCACATTATTATCGTTTATATATCGATTATATAGTATTTTTTAATGGTGACCCCTTATGACGTCACAAAACAGACGCCGCGCGTGCCGCGCTACTTCGCAGCAACTATAATACGTGTGGGAAGCGCTATAGCGAGCGCATGAGCTGTCTGTTTTATGACGTCACACCGCCGCAATTGCCGCGTGGGGCGATTACGATTTGTTTTGCTTATAAATCAAAAACTAATTGACCTAACAACATTATTTTTTTAACAGTATTTTTTAGTTAAAAAAAACAATATGAAAAGCTAAAAATCAAAATTTGTTAACATTCTTCATGTAATTGTGTGTGTGTGTAATTTTAAATATTTTCAAAGTCAAACACCGTCTTCTAATCTATACTATTATTATAAAGCTGAAGAGTTTTGTCTGAACGCGCTAATCTCAGGAACTACTGGTCCGATTCGAAAAATTTATTAAGTGTTAGATAGCCCATTTATCGAGGAAGGCATCTATATATAATCCCGATATTCAAACGGGAGCAAAGCCCTGGGGCGCAGCGAGTAAATTTATATAGTTAAAATAAAGTGTATTTTGTATTTTAAGTCGGTTCGTTTTTCTGATAAAAATAATTATTATGTATCTAATTAGAAAAATTCACTTTAATAATAATTAACTTTCGATATATTTTTTTATATTGATTAAAAGTGAAGTCCCTTTCAGCTATTGGAGTATGGGACGGATATAAATCGGTTTCACTAATCAATTTTGTTCTAAGTGATCAATTAGTCTTCTGTGTCCTACCAGACCGATACATTTTTTTTACGTCTCAACCAGGGATCAAACTCAGGTTGTAGCATCGCTTGATGCGATAACCACTGGACCAATAAAATCTTTGTTGTTACATAATTTAGAATCTTTTCTCAGGTCTGAAGTATTAAATATATAGATATAATAAAACAGTAACCAAGCCATTTGTATGCATTGAATATTTTTCAAAATAGTGATACGTCTGTTCTATAGACACCAAAACCATGGTAAGATTTTTTTTCTGTTTATCTGTTTGTATGTGCGGCAATCACGCAAAATCCACTGGGAAGATTTTGATAAAATTTTAAACGCTGGTAGGCTGACATTAGGTGCAACTGTATATTTATTTGAAAAAATATTTTTAGGGTTGGCTCCTCATGTAAAAAATAAATTCATGAATGTATGATCAAATGAGGTATCATTTGATAGGTCTTTCAAAATAAAATAGAGGTTTTAAATATGTTTTTTGCTAAAACAAATATTTTACATATAGGTATATCACATCAAAATACAGAAAATTGTAGACCACGCGAGCGAAGCCGCGGGCGAAGAGTTTGTTATTTTTTGAAGATTTTTAATAATTGATTGAGTGTTTGTAACGTCTTAACCTATACGTTAAGAGTATAAAAAGGCATGTCCGCAATTCAACTAAAATCTCAATTTGTTACGTGGTATGACATTTTCACGACTTTAGAAGCGTATATCTCAAAAAATATTTATTTTAGCAAACAACGCATTTAGAAACCTCTATTTTATTTTTAAAGACCTATTTTATGACATCTCATTTAATGATGTATTCGCGAATTTATTTTTTTACCCTCCGTTTACATGTATGGAAAGCCATCCCTAAAATATTTTTTTCAAATAAAATGTAGCCTATAAGTTGCACCTAATATTGGCCTATCAACATGTGAAATTTTATCAAAATCTGTCCAGTGGTTATTGCGTGATTGACGAACATACAAACAGATAAACAGACAAACAGACAAACAGATAAATAGACAAACAGACAAACAGAAAAAAAAAATTCTAACCATGGTTTTGGTATCTATAGAACATACATATTGCATACCAATTACTCTTTTTGAAAAATATTTAATGTACAGAAATGGTTCGGTTACTGTTTTATTATATGTATAGATTAAAAAAAAGGAGAACAATTTACGTCGCTAATATTTTAAAAAGCTGTATTTTATTGTAATTTATATTGAAATTTGTTTAACAGGCATTATTTTAACTCCTTGCGGTTTGCATACAGTGAAGACGCAAGCAAAACCATTGGCCGATTAACTTTAGGTTCTTGCTTGTAAGATATTTAAAAATATTTCTAGCTCTATATAAGAAATGATAAAACTCCTACTTCTTCACTTATAATGATGATAAGACGAGAATAATTTGAATCCGTTTTACATACAAATACTATTTCTTGTATGCACTGGTAATTGAATTCGAGACCTATTTATTGAATGGTAGCGCATTTACCACTAAGCAAAGTAGTGAATGCGACGAAAAGACGTAGAGTTTTTAAACACTTGTTCATCAATAGAGCGATTATAATATATATTGATAAGGTCGCATAAGATATTAATGAGAAAGATTACAAACACCCGCCACGTAAACCAGCAGAGATACACACTGTTAACAAATTGATAACGTCCTCTTTTTTTGGGAAGTCAGTTATAAAAGAAGAAAGCTAACAAAACAATTGATAACTAGATCCTCAATTAGATATAGGTATTAGATACACACTATGTAGCCAGTATTACTAGTGGCTCGCTTCTAGCTAAGCCTCGTGTTGAAATTAATAAATGAAGACGTTCCGTTTGGTGTTACATTCGAGTATATTCATATTAAACTCACCTATATTCGTGACCCCCATAACGATATCGCTCACCTTTGAACTCATTTCCTTTTAAATTTCATTTAAATCGCTTAAATGAGACTCCAGACGTCGTCGGACAACATTAAAATTCTCACATATAAATACACTAGCTAGATTAAAAAATTGGACGCGTGTCATAAAAATTGTGTTACTTTATTTTTCCAGATTACCTGTAAAATGTCCACCGTATATTTTATGTATATAAGCAGGTACATACGCTAGGTTGCCCTTGCACCTTGTAAGTGCTATAAAAAATCACATTTCTATAAAAAAATATGCTAATTAGTTGACTTTCTGTCTTTGCTTGTCAATTATGTGCAAAAATGATCCACATTAAATTAAAAATTTGCATGTTTTTTTTTGCAATTGAATATAAATCACGTGGTTAAAAATATACTCTGGTCATGCCAATTGTGCTGAGTATGTAAGTATAAGTAATATATTAAGTTGCCTGGAAGATACAGCTTAGACATACATTACAAAATATGTTAATGAACTATGACTCTGTTTTCACAAATAATAATTAATAAGAAATAAAGGCTATTTTATTTAAGTGATAGAAAAAATGGTCACAACATCGAAAAGCATTATTCAATTAGTATTGTCTCTTAGTTTTAATTTTCGTCTTAAAGTTCTTTTTTGTATTTGTGACGTCTTTAGTATGTAGCTAATGATGTGATGTAACTATTTATCGGCGGTAAGGAAGAAAAACCTTGTAAATGTCTTAATCTAAAAAAAGAAGATGGCCTCTTTACTGTTTTACATGGACAAATAACATCCCCTGCAATTATAATACAATCCAGGTATGAATTTTCATTTCTTAGTAAGCAAACTCGATATACTAGTATACTTAATTAAGGAGATTTACAATTATAGAAAAAAATGTGATGCAGGAGGCGTTTGAATGGTTTAAGCGGCAGCATAATTTTTTCCATCATTATTCAATTGAATTTGTCGTCCCAGCAAGATCAACAGTTTATAAGGTATTGATTAGGCGTTCTAATATTGGATTTTATGAATGTGAAAAGTATTATGGGCGTGTAGTACCCGACGGATATTGGCTATAGTGCAATTCATGTTCACGATATTGCAAAAAACAATCAAATAGAAAATATAGAGCTCTCTAAACATCCATAAACCATATTGTGTGAAATGGTCCCGTTCCTGCTTTATTATGGATAACGTTATTTATATCCGAAATTCTACAAGGTTTTGACTCGCCGCCGACGTTATCCCTAACTGGACTTTATGAATGTGAAGAGTATTATGGGCGTGTGGTACCCGACGGATATTGGCTATTGTGCAATTCGTGTTCACAATATCGCACGATTGTCAATTTAGCGAGCTGAATATAATTCTGATACATTAATCTCAAACGATATATTTTTGAAGCTAAATCTTAAGTTATGTGATTTAACTGTATTGTAAAATTTAACCATATTTTTTAACTTGATAGTTGATAATTTGTGGTAAATTAAATTGAAGTAAATACTGACTGCGTCTAACTGTAATGAGGCGTCTCGTTAAACTAATAAGAAAAAAGGAGAAAAGTTTGATTTGATTTGATTCTTTTGTTTTTTTGTTAAAAACTCATTTATTTCCCGAACGAAACAAGGAAACGATTTTTTTTAATATTAGACAAAATATAATAGATATATATTATATGTTTTTATATAATAAATATCTGGAATATTTTTATTTATTCAAGAGCTTGATATTATTATTCGCTATTATTTTTATTCATTATTTCGAACATCTATATCTGCGAGACACACACAATAACAATAACATAAGAGAGTATATCAAGATTAAGGAATAAATAGATATTTATAAACACTAAAATCAGTAATGGTGGAGATTCTGAGATGTACCAGGCGATACCACTACAGGATATTTTTGGCGTTAAAACAGCCATAACTTGCTACTTGCTTGCAGGGTAGAATCATAAACAGCCAGGGGTTTGAGTATAGTTTGTAAAAATGACTATAATGACGTAAAAATGACATATTAATGACGGTAATATTTTGTGAGATATTCGATGACGCTAAGTGAATATCGATTGACTAGCCATGTTCTAAGCAAACCATCGAGGTGCAATCTAATTTCTGATAACGGGGAGCAAATCTTCATGGAGACACTATTAGGCACGTTTGTTTGTGAATCCAACTCTATCAATATTGCGAAGTTGGAGAGTTAACGAGATTAATATCAAACTAGGTTGACTTAAAGCAATTTTGCATTAAAACATGTTTTAATGCAAAATTGCATTATAAAAATTTAATTTACCATTTTTTTAATTAAATTTAATCAATGTGTGGGCGCCAATCACGTAAAAATCATAGGACAAATTTCGTCATATTTTTATATAGTATCATTACTCTACAGTCATTAGTACATTAGTCAGAAAAACTGTAACTTTGCATCAGTTTCCTTCGTATACAATGCGAAGTTAAATTCTGAGAAAAATATATTATGTACAGAAGTATTATATTCACTTTATTGCTTATTTAAAA
>LQNK01002931.1:29756-41383 GCA_001586405.1 Phoebis sennae | reverse complement strand
AAATTTCGTCATATTTTTATATAGTATCATTACTCTACAGTCATTAGTACATTAGTCAGAAAAACTGTAACTTTGCATCAGTTTCCTTCGTATACAATGCGAAGTGAAATTCTGAGAAAAATATATTATGTACAGAAGTATTATATTCACTTTATTGCTTGTTTAAAAAAAATGTCAAAATTAAAAGGTTTTCATATTTTTTCGGTAATATTCGATTAAGAAAGAAAAAAACATTAAGTAAAATTCCTAATAAATAGCGTAGACGTTCGGAATAATTAGAAATAAATATTAATTTTACGAGGGGTAAATCAACAATAATATAAAGTTCAGTTTCTTTTGATCACGTTTATCTATATGTTGGATTTTTCAGTGCCGAGTTACTGGATAGACATTATTTGGTATAATGAAATTTATACCTTTTGATAACTGTAGCCATTGCTCAGAAAAGGTTTTGTCAGATGGACGCACATACTAACAACGACGTGATCCTATGGTTCCGTTGTTGTGTTTGGAGGTTCGAATTTAAAATAATAAATATTACACTTTTAAGAATTCTTTAAATAAATCCCTAAGCTTGGTGAGAACTCCTTGTCTTTAAATCTGTTCGTCACAGGAATTTCTCGGAAGCAATTAAGTATATAGACGTAAGTATCCTGAAGAAAGACACATTATCAAGTATCCATTTTGTGCAGCTTTGATTGAAATACGCACAATTAATTAACTCTTAATTAATAACCGTTAGATATTACCGTTAATAAACCTTTGATCAAAAACGCGTGAAAAATGTATATAAAGTCATATTTAAAACGCCTCGAACTAAATGTGCCCGGCGCTACAACGTTACGGCGATCATTTTAAGTGCCTGATATTATTAACCTGATAAATGTGAGAGAAATGGAATATGTGTGATACAAGGAATTTGAGACCTTTTTTGTAATTTTTGGATACTAAGTTCCTTCCATAATTGTTTAAATACTCAATTTATCAACGAGAAAATCCTTACTTGTAATAGATTATTTTTATGAAGAACCACGTTTAGTCATGATTCATAACCACCTATATTGATTAGTAGTTATTTTTAAGTGCGTAAAGTTATTAATCATGCCGCGCCCCGCGGTTTCATCCGCGTAACTTCTAATCTTTTGGCAACTCCAGGATAAGAAGTTACTTAAAAGTAGCCTATAAGTTACTCTGAACCCTTACATGTATGGCAAGTTTGATCATAATCGGTTTAGTAGTTTTTCGTGAAATAGTAACAAACATACATACCTAAATACGTATGTTTGAAATACGGCTGGACAGATTTTGTTAGAATTGTGGTGGAGACATAAACATTAACGTTTTCTAAAATGGGTTTATAAATAAAAAAAAGGAATAGAGGAGGATTTTTTTATTATAAAGATAATTCAGTCAGGTATTTTCATTAAGCTTTTTCTATATACTGTATGTATGTTGTACATTTTCACAAACTTTCGAATTATAATTATAGTAGGAAATATATTATTTTACTGAATTATCGTATTACATCGCAATTAATTAACTCTTATCTGAAATGTCTTTAAATTATTAATTATAGGTTTGTTTTCTTTGATTAATTATTTGAATATTATGTGAATATTCAATTAATCTTTATATGTTGTATGTATTTTAATTAACAATAGTATATGTAGTTATTTTTCCATTAAAATTTCCTTATTTCTTCTACATTTCCATATATTATGTAATAGTAATGTTCAAAATGCGCTAAAAACGTTGATTATCTATGGGAACATCAGCATAAAATAGTCCAGATACCTAATAATAAATCATGAATATTTATTATTTATAACATTGATCTTTGGTTTCCGTATATTCAAAGGAGAAAAAAAAACATCTATTCATCTGTCCTCTTTTCTATTCATTATCTTCGTCAAAACCATAAGATAACAAACTGCCAATGCTTGAGTCTGTGTAGTCTCAAGTCCGTGAAAAAACCAAACTCATAAGCCAACGATCATAATAACTGATATGTATTTTAGCAATGTATTTGTTGTATTCCCGTTTAACTAGCATCGTAAAATACGGGGAAAAGGAGAGTCATGTAAAGGCAAACTTCTGAAACTATAATAATATCACTAGCTTCGCAACTTCTCCTGATTAATACGAGGCTCAGTTTTATTAAAATGTGATACAATTTATGTATTTTTTATTGCACATTCTATGCACATTCTTCATATTGTGTTTAATAATAATACCTTTTATGAATTAAAACATTAAAATATATCACGAAAAAGCTTTGGTACAAAAAGGTTTTTCTTATAGATAACAACAAATATTTAGGTCTAATTATATGGAAAATAAAATCTGTTATTTTATTTATACTCGACTTTGACAGGATAATGTTTTTCGAATGTAATGTGTATGTAAGTTTGTATGTCCATTTCTTTGGCACGTCCTACAGTCCAAACGGCTGGACGGATTTTGACACGGAAGCTGTTGTTGAAATCGTAAGAATTGTAGTAGACATATCTACACTATATAAGTTTTCAAAATAGCGGTTGTAAATCAAAAAAGGAGGAGGAAGATTTTTTTTTAATTTTATAGATAATTCGGCCGGGTATTTTCATTAAGCTTGTTGTATATATTATTTTGAGTACTAAACATATCGAAATTCTCGAGTCTATTTCCATCAGCTACGTTAACAGCCAAACGAGTTTACCAGAAGTTTCCGAGATTAATCAATATTAATTATTGAACAGGAGCAATCTCTATTCATGTATAAACATTTGGTTTACAGAAAGTACGGAAATTTTAAAACAAAATTTCTAAACGGTTACAGAACCCTCGCTCGGTGTGCGAGTTCAAATTGCACTTGCCATTTTCTATAGGAATGTCTGTCTGAATTTAGAGATCTTACAGGGATCTAAGAAATTCAGAATCTGAAAATCAAGATGTGTGTGGAGCAAGCCGATATTGTTTGGTATACTGGCCTTTCTAAATTAACAATCTTTTATTAAATTCAGATTCTAAAAATTCACCATGTGTGTGGCCGGCCTTATACTTGTTTTTGCATGTACTTATATTTTTTATCATTAAAGCTATATTAGGTAATCAAATGAGATAATTTATTAAATAATGTATAATAATCATCTTAAACATGCTTATGTAAATTTAAGAAGTCGTGACTATACCTATCATGTGCTTAGTTTTTTGTTTATTAGTAAAAGGAAACTAAAGACAACATTGTTTGATTATGATTTGATGAATTGAATGCAATTAAGTCTATGGGTTGTTTCTTATGTAACTCCTTGTGTGTATACGATACACAAAGAGTTCTTTAAATAGAAGTTCATAACTAGATTGTTCTTTTTTTATGATTTAGAATGAGGCTCTATTAGCGTTGCGTTCCGTCGCAACGTCGCAATGTATATCGCGTTTTCGCAAAATGTCGAAACAAAACAATCTTACTACGAGCACAGATAATATTATAATACTATACTAGTACTACGAGCATCGCAGCTCACCGGATGGTACAGTGAATCCTTCCTCTCGCTTTGACTTTTGTCCGTCAATGCGATAACTAGTCAATGGAGTCTTTCATAAAATATGTATGTCTCACTATGAATGGGATTGTAATGTGATGGTATTATAAAATATATTAGTCGCTCGCTCCGAACTAGACCTCGCGTTATTACATATTTGATGTTACACTAAATCCTCCTCTACACATTGGCAGACACATACGCAGACGTAATCTGTCGACTTTATTGTCGACATATTACTCCGCAGTAGGCAGACGACGTCCAAAACGATAACTGATAAATATTAAAAATAATTTTCATAACTTTTTTTCGTTGATTGATGTTGGATTTTAAAGAAAAAAGACGAATTGTTATCCACCGATTTTCCTCATCTTCGAACCCGACTTTTTCTTTTGTCTAAACTATCCGCCTATGAAATTTTATCAAGATTGGAAAAACGTTATTCTAGTTACTGTCGGACTAAGTACAATCATACTTACATATGAACATACAATCGCCCCCTTGGACCGCCTGAAATCTCGCTCCGCTCTGGGTAAAATATGTATAACGTCGTAGATAGCGTTGATGCGACGACGGTGCAAAGCGACGCGACGTAACACAATACGGCAATAGAGCCTTACACTTAATGGGAATGAAAAAAACGTCATGAAACAGCCATTATTGCACGTGACATTTTTTTGTATTAAAAATAGAGCATGCTGAAAAAACACATTAAAACATGGCAAACAAAAGGTACTTAGGTACTTATCGTTCAGGATTTGTGTTCATATAAATAACTCTAATAAAGCCACTACAATCAAAAGTTCATAGTGATGAAATCGGATATGACGCTGGTAAGTTGTTCGTAAATATATGTTATAGAATTATATGTTAGGTTTAAAAATGTATAATGTAAATGTTTAGTATCATTTGAAGCCGCTCTTTACTATCCTATACTGCTTTATATAATTATTTAACGATGTTATGATCTATTTTCTTCTTTCCAATATAGTCCAGTCATTTGGTAGCTTTGCCTGGGAAGTTTTTCAGGAGTTTTGGATTATTTAATGTAATTCGGTATCTTCTTTTCGAATTCCAAACTCGTATCTACACCTCAGTGTCACTGGCGCCACTATATTGAAATATGGGCCCTTATAAAGATATAAGATATTGTAAAGAACTGTTTCTTTCCGACGCATTTCACGGGTAAAATATATTTCCTACAATTTATGTACCGAAGAAAGTTTCCTTTGAAAATTTTTCGACGAAATGACTCGCCATGGTATATTATGGCATACATGTCTCACAATATTAAAAATAAGGACTGTCATTTATAAAATTTATTAATAGGTATGTATTAAATTGAAAATTAAAATTTCGTGGAAACATTGCTTGAATCCTTTTAAGCGTCGTTTTATTGAGTTCATAATTATAAAATATTTATTAGCAAGCATTCGAGCGAAAATCCCTTTGAAATATTAATATTTATATACTTTCAGGTGAAAATGTTAGCCTTGTTTGTGCTATGTATAATAGGTGGAAGTATAGCGCATCGTCAAAATCAATTACCAGGTAAATTTTGTAAGAATAATTCTTTAATGCATAATCAGAAGGTTTTTGTCACTTGCTGATTATTTTTTAACTAAAAAAGAAAAAAAAATCTTTAAGCATGCAGCATAGTAAGTATATTAATTATCTATTACATGAATCGAGCACGTGTACACAATTTTTCCCAGAGCACATTACGTAAGTACGTAAGCAGTTATCGTATATAGTGATTTTCATAGGCCAAATTTCGAAAGGCCTTTTTTCTGGCTTCTACTTTTCATAAACAAAAAATATAGTTTCAAATCATTTTAATAATGTCTTAACTATTCCACTGCATACTAACATATTTAGACGTAAATCAATTATGTATATTAGTTTTAATATAGCTATAAGAGATAGAATAAGTAAAGACATTTAAGATTTGACATTTCATAATTTCAGGCAATCAATGGCGGAGCAGTTACGACGACTCTATACCTACAATATCAGCAGCAAGATCAGCTAATGGCTGGTCTAACTCCGGTACTCAGAACAACGACCTTGGAGCGCGTTATGGTGCCCACAATGTAGCTCTTGATCCTAACAACGCTAACCCAAGATATGGCGCCCATAATGGAGCCAACCGTGGCGAATGCCCATGCTCTGCGAGCGTTAGAGATTGGAAGACTTTTGGCACCCAATCAAGTGGATATCAAGCATCGTGGTAGAAATAAATGATTGTTCTTGACTCTGTACGCACTTTCTCGCATTACATGTATTGCAAATTTTATGAAAATAAACTTTCACGTCCACATAAAAACACATACACACAAAACAGCGGTATTAGTTATTGATTATTATAATCAATTTATTTTTTAAGGTTATTAATTTGTTAGGTTTAAATATGATTTGTATTTTTAATTTTTAAGTTTTCTACTCTGTTAAGCCCTCTGACGACACGGCACCCGCCCAACATCTTATGGGTTCAGGAGTGACTGAAAAACAGCTTTGTCTGGCAATGATCTGCCAGATAGCAGATGCGGAACCATTTCCCTTTTCATTTCATCAACGAGTGGTTTTAATCAACCAATCGGATTTTATTTTTATGGGAGCCGGGTACAAGACAACAAATGAACAAGCATTCGCGCATCTCAGGAGTAGTAATAGAAGACATGATAAACGCGTTAAAAATTATAATGACACCGATTAAACTGGAGAATAGTAAATAACATTACATAATTATAATAAACCAAGACTGTCAAGATATTTTCTATATTTCAATAATATTGCAAAATCATTTAATTATGATTTTAAACTAATAGATTGTCTTTATTTGGTTTTATAAAAACATTCAATGCAAGACGAAAAACAAGAAAATCTAAACATTTGGTATCTATCATTCATTTTCCAGTCAATTATCGTAAATATTAAAATTGCGTTACAAGATAAAGGTTGAACCAACGCCATAAATACATAATATTTTCTATTATACCAATAACCTACCCTGTATTTCGTATTATTCAAGAAAGCACTTGGATAATAACGTTAGATACTGTTATTATAAAAATCTTTCATATTCTTTGATAATTAGTTGAAAATTACTTTAGTAATAAGTTTAATCATGAAAGTTTGTAGTCAAAAAAGTTTTTCCTTCTAAGGTTGACAGTCAAGTTTATAAAAATATAAAAATAAAATAAATATCATATTGTCGGAAAGCATAAATTATAATCATTTTCACTGGAAATTCATTTTTTACTGATTATAAATTTCACTTTTGAATTCGATTTGAATTATAATATTTTTAATAATTTGTAGGTTAATATTTTTTAAGCAATAGTTAATCAATTGTATAAAAATATTTAAGTGATTAAATAAACGAAAAATATTAAAAATATTATAAAAGTGAAAAATATTAAATCCCCAATCCAATTAATCATAAAAATATATTTTTGTTGTTTCGATATTATTATTATAATTTTAAGAAATTTTAGAGCAGCTACTACAATCTTTGGAGTTGTGTTCAAAAAACTAGACTCATAACATTTGGTCAAGTTTCAAAGAAAACTGTAACAATATTTAGTTATTAGACGAAAGCCGCCACGGTGGGGTTGATAGTTAATTCTACACCACAAGAGACTAGCGTTACATCCATCATGTTTTCGAAAATACATTTCTTTTTTAAGGTATTTTTAAAAATTAATCTTTAACACTTTAATAAAGTTTGTTGAGACGTTCTAGTTTTCTCACTGTTTATGTCTATTTTTTTCTTAAAAACCAAGAAGACAGTTCAAATTATGAGCAGTTCCAAACAGCATCTTTATATAACGGTCCATGACGTACCTACATCATGAGTTTTAATCATTATTTCGACTCCTAATGGGAACTTATATAGTTTTCAGCTTAATCATGCTGTAAAAATCATACGTACTAAAAGCTCCTCTCTACCCGTGCTTCGCCACCAATTTTTTTTCTGTTCATTTAAGTTTAATTTAGTCCAATAATAAACATGTTTATCTCAGCAGGATATCTCAAAGTGGAATAATATAAAATAAAGTTTTTTCGGAACTTAAACAGTTTTACTAAGTATTTTGATTATGGTACACACTAATAATTAGGGTAGGAAGACGAAGTTATAACAATTCTATGATATGTCTCCATAGGCAGCTCGTGCATGCAACCGAATTTATGAACTGGCTTCTTGCACCTGGAAATATCACTTGATAGTTGTATAAACACGGTTGCAAATTAGTATTTTAGTGCATTTATATTTGAATTTTCTACTATTATCTCTTTCGTTTTTAATGCGAACCATTCTATGCTCAAAATGAATTATTAAGCCCTTAATTAAGAATTAAAAAGAACTAATTAATTTACAATTTTTACTATCATGAACAGTTAATGCTATTATCACAAAATTCTCTATAAAGAAACTGATATATAAACACACTAAAAGTTGTTCAAAAACATTAATAATAATATATCTGTTATGCAAACGAATATATATAATCCTTGTTTCTATACTTTAATATCGAACATCCAAAACACTACCTACCAATATGTAAATAAATGATATACAAAAAAAAATTAGTATCGAATTTCTTAGCGATCTCGGAAATAATACACAATGTTTATTTTTTATGCAAAATCAACGGAATCAATGAAACTTTTTTTCGGAAGTCCAATGATGCAGATTTGTTTCGTCAAAATCAGCCTCGATACTCCATTCAGCATTTCTCGATACGTATTCCTCATATTTTAGGATTTGGCCCTGAAAGCATACTTTAAAAATTCACCCTGCATGTATTGATATTATATTGATGTACCCTGTTTTTACTATATTTCCTTTTCTATCAGAAAAGAAATGGCATTACGGAAATTTACCTCAGAAGAAATGTAGGAGTACAGAAGAGGTCGACAATGGAAATGACGATAATCAACTGGATACACAAAGTAGGTCTCTGGATGGGCCCATCACGGAATGGCATACATTGGTTCACGAAAATCTGTATCGGGTGCTTCTTCTTGACCAATGCTAGTCAAATGATCGAACTTATTTTAGCAAAAGATGACCCGGAAAAACTATTTTCATGTTTTAGCGTCCTTTCTTTTTGTGGTATGGGTTTTATTAAACTATATTCCATGCAGTTTAGAAGAAAAGACTGGAATTACTTACTCAAACAAGCTTTTATTTTGGAAAATGAAGAATTGTATAACAGTGACACGAGTGGCGTGGATTATGACTCGGATGATGAGGATAGTGACAAATTTTCTATACATATTCTACGTTATACGCGAAGGTTTTTATCTACGACTTCACTTCTTTCTCAAATGTATAGTTTCACAGGCATCGTTTACATTTTCTCGCCTTTTATTGAATATGGATTATATAAGTTTAAAAATGTGGAAGTAGATTGGCTCCACGTTTTGCCGGTTTGGTCACCTTTGGATGATGTTACAGCTGTCGGTTATGCAGTAACAGTTATAATTGAAATCGTAGCTTCTGTTTTCTGTGTGAGCGTTCACATAATATTCGATTCATTTGCTACGGGTATTATGATATTTGTATGTGGTCAGTTTTCATTGCTGCATGCTTATAGCCAAAGAATTGGCGGCAGTGGCAAGAACTATAAATTAACCAAAGAATGCGACGCTCGCGCACATTATCGGATTAAAAAATGTCATTTCATACACGTAACTTTGTTAGAGTAAGTATTTCTTTAACTTCTTAAAATACATCTGTATTCATATATATGTATAATGTATGTAATATTAAACTTAATTACCTATTCATTTTAGTTTCAAAGCTACTACCATTTTGCTTAATGTCATTAAATTAAATTCATCAGAAATTATAATGCCATCAATCATTAGAATTTATAATGCCTAGATTATTAAAAATTGTCCCGTTATATGGAAACAAGAAGGACTGTAGTCGACTTTAGATGCGCATAACTTACCAAGTATTGACATGAAGCAAAACTTGTTAAGAAGCCTCCATATCATTATCATAGAAACGGTCTTAAACTTTTATAGACAATGAACATTTAATATCAGTGCACTATTTAAGGAAACTAATAGTTTTTTGAAATATTCGATAATATTTCTAGAGTAGATACCTCCTTGTAGCATTTTATAATACGGATATAATATAGATAGCCGAAGAATTTAGTTTTAATATTAAAATGTGCATTGTTTATATTTATTTAATATTTTAGCATGGTGAAACATTTGGATGAAATAATAAGAAACATTATTGGCATATATTTCTTTGTGGCTACATTGACTTTGTGTTGCGTTTGTATACAGCTCCAATCAGTAAGTGCCAGTTTTCATTTTGAACTGATATTATTGTAGAATATAAATTAAATTTTAATAATATTTTGCCTTTGGGACTTTCAGAATAATATGTTCAATACTTACTAATTCAGTATTAAATATATTTGACTTATCATCGCTTCGAAGCATATTTATTTAATTATTTTATTTGTATTGCAGAAGGACCTAAGTGCCACCCAACTAATTTCACTACTTCAGTATATGTGCGCAACTTTAACCCAACTTTTTCTTTACTGTCATTACGGAGATACAGTACAAAACGAGGTACAACCACTAAGTAACTTCAAGTCTTCAGTTTGCATGCTTGTATCAAATTAACCTACTTTCCTTGCCACTCTTGGACAACCTGAAAATTCTTAAGAAGATTTTTCATTAAAGTAGAGTAGTCCATTAAGCTATAAGTATTATCAATATTAATTTGAATATGTACCCAAATTATTACTATTTAGTTATTCGAGAGATCAAAGGGATTATTTAAGAACCTAAACTAATTTATTTATAGAAGGCTTTCAAAATAATGAATTTATACATTTACATTGATTAAAGATATGGCCAAAAAAAGAAATAGACAGTTTTATTAATTTTATTTACGCCGAGTATGGTATAGATTAAAGAAAAACACGATCAATATTTAAATAACATGATAATTCAGTTTTACCTATTAATAGGAAATAATAAAGGAAGTTTTTTTCGCTTTAGAAATTAAAAACTTTGTATCGGCCAAAATAATTATATTTTTTTGTCCCGAGTAAATTTATCCATTATTTGTTTCAATCCAACTTTCAATCAAATTTATTTTCATTCACCATTATTTAACACTTTAATCTTCTAAATCATATAATTTATAAGAAAATTTTGTTTAGAATAAAAATTTGAGATTATTTATTTTTAGAGTGTTGTTGCTCTTGGAGAAGGTCCGTTTGCATCAGCGTGGTGGAGCCTTGGTGTTAAAATGCGAACCGAACTTGGGATTCTCTGCATCAGAATGTCACGGTGCTGCAAGTTATTTGCCGGACCATTCAACGTTCTGAATTTGGAGTCTTTTATTCAGGTTTATAACTTAGGTATTCTTTAAAAGAGGGGAAAGCACAAAGCAAAGACCTGCCGCCCAGAGCCTTGCAATGAGTATAGCCCCCTCTGATCCAAAGTTCGTCTATAAATAAAGCAGTTGTAGACGAGAAACTTGAACAATGAATAATGTTAACAAATTTTAATTTTTAGCTTTTCATATTGTTTTTTTTTAACTAAAAACAACTGTTGAAAAAATTATTTTGTTACGTCAATTAGTTTTTGATTTATAAGCAAGACAAATCGTAACCGCCCGACGCGGCGATTGCGGCGGTGTGACGTCATAAAACAGACAGCTCATGCGCTCGCTATAGCGCTTCCCACACGTACTATAGTTGCTGCGAAGTAGCGCGGCCCGCGCGGCGTCTGTTTTGTGACGTCACAAGCGGTCACGTGCCTTTAGCGGAACTCGAAAGTTTAAAAGCTTATAAAATGAAAACTACTTGGTATTTTTGACCGCAACAAAAAACTGTATTTGTATAGGTACAAGCTATACTGTAACAAACTTTCAACCTATTTGGCATACCTAGTAACATTCTCCATTGTCTGGAGACTGCCAATCGCAGAGCGAATGGAGAATGTTACTAGGTATGCCAAATAGGTTGAAAGTTTGATACAGTATAGCTTGTACCTATACAAATATACTGTTTTTTGTTGCAGTCAAAAATACCAAGTAGTCTTCATTTTATAAGCTTT
>LQNK01002931.1:0-12025 GCA_001586405.1 Phoebis sennae | reverse complement strand
CTTTCACCTTATCTATACTAATATTATAAAGAGGAAACCTTTGTATTTTTGTATTGAATAGGCTCAAAAACTACTGGACCGATTTCAAGATTTCTTACCAGTACTTAGAGGAATTCTTCCAAATCCGTATAGGCTATATTATCCCGGAAAATAGATAGTATATAACAGTATGCTACGGGAGCGAAGCCGCGCGGGTCAGCTAGTAATATGTATAAATGTTTCTTTTTTTGTTTGGTGGAACAATACAATTTTATTTTATTTTTATTTTTTTATTTTATAAAAATGTTTCCAATCGGATGTTTTTGGCAGAATTGACGTCTAGGACACTATTTAATAATCTGTATTAAGGATCTGAGCCAATTTTCCAGATGCAACTTTCGTAGAAATAGGGGAGTTAGTTAGTCACAAGATTTTTGAATAACTCATGAAGACAACTGTCCATCTCACTCGCCCGTAACCACGATCACTGTTAAGTGTGCGAAACGTCGGGTTAAATAATAATGTTCAATAAACCGCGTTAAAAATCGGTAAAAATCATTTTATACAATCTGAAAAATACTCACGTTAACATAAACACAAGAAAATATAATTTGATTTGTGATTAATTTTAATTTATAGGTTCTCTTCTTAAACCCACTGGTTAAAAAAACTTAAAATCCAGTGGGATTGATACGGTGAGCTTAAGTTTTTTTTTTTATAAACACACATTGCAATACAAAGTAATCAATTACTCTTTGCTCATTTCGCATAGATAAGTTAGGGTTGCGAAAGAAAACTATAGAAATTGGATGATTATGTAAAATACTAACAATAACAATGTTAGAATATAAGAATTAATGAATTCTCAGAGTGGAGATGCCGATCACGCCGGATTGTATGTTTATATGTTTAGATGTTAGTATGAACAACCTTGTCCGACGATAACTTGAGTTTATCTTGATTAAATTTCACGTATGATATCAAATGAAAGGTCTTGATTTATGCATTATACTTATAGCGCGAGGACTAGCTAGGGACGCGCCACTGGACATATTTTATTCAAATGCACCACGTGCATTGCAAGTATCTAAATCTAATGTCATCTTGGTTGCACTTGGAAATGTGTATTATTACTATCACGTATCTATTATTATTGAAGAATTTTATGCTGAAGAATCATGTAAGTTTTAATAATTTTAATTCTATCTAACAACAATGATATACCTGTATATTGTTATAAATAAAAATATTTATTTTTATATTGAAAGTGTATCAAAATATCACGCTTAGATTGCCTGATACGCTGAGATAAACCTTTTTTTTACCTTGTTAACAGGAAAACCTTAGACACCTACAATCGTAAGAACTTTAATCCGAGCCTTTATTTAACCAGTTGTTGTCCAATGAAGGTAAATTGAATACTAACTAATTTTAGAGAATATTTCAACCCCGTTCGAATTTTCACAGATAAATCAAAAAATAGATAAACCTTTTTATAACATTTTCTAATAATAAGTTCTCTCTCTCTTTCTCTCTTCCACGGTTATTATTCGGTAGAAGTTTTTCGTTACCCTGAACTGGCAACCTCTAAGGTTTCTGAGTTGAAACTTAAAGCAGGATGAAATACATGACCATTGGAGAGTGTTTAATTTCATGGTTCTTAATGCATTGCGATTGCTATACGATATCGTGATTTCTTTTAAATCCATTTCTGAATAGATTTGCGATACGCTACCTCATTACTCTGGTCAGGGAAAAAAAAAAATAAAATTCAAATATTGTTTAGATTAAGTAAACAAACGGAATAAATTCTGTGATAAATAAATGAATGTTTTGAAGTAGGTTATAATGTTAATTACGCAGATAGTAATGACACACATCGACGTACTATTAAGTATACTATACGTATGTAAAGAATAAAAGGTCACATAATCGCACGCGTGTTTCCCACAATGCAAATAGTCTGTATTTATCTATGATGCTCATTGCTAGATATAACTAAACACATAGGGCACATATTATTATAATGGAGAAATTTAGTGCAGCGCGCTGAGAGCGTTGCATTTGCATCTAGCTCGCACACGAAGGGTTCTATTTTTATATTTTTTATATGATTAAATTATCATATTAATATAATAAAAGAGGTAATAAAGAAAAGGTATAGGTAGGTTTTTACTGGATAGGGTATCTTTTACGGCCATTTTTAATAATGCATTGATACATTATTAAAAATGGCCGTAAAAGATACTAATAGATAGATTGTCATGTCAGATTATATGACAATAGATAGACAAAAGACATAGCAAATGTATCCGTCGATAGGATATTGAAATCAAAGTTTTTAGCAAATAGATAGATTTGTCTGGCTTTAGTAAGCAAAACAAGGGATATATAGAATATTGACAACGGCCGTTATTCATATATAGACGCTGAGTGCAAATCTATATGTAGAGCCTAGACCCTTGGTGATTAATCTAGATATTAATGCATGCATGCTATTTGATTATAATTGCATTGTTCGACTGGTCTTCCCTATTCGAAACATAATTATTGGAGCAATAGAACTGATCAAACAGTAGATATCGAAATATATAGTTGCAATATATCTTTATATATATATATTTATTTCAACAACATGTAGTTACAGCTAAAAGATCTTAAACAACATAAAACGGCCCATATAAACAGTAACAATTCATCGACACATCGTTGCGTTGGTAAACTGGCATTTTTATTAGTATATAGTTTATTAATGTCACAAAATCTATTGTTCACCAAACCTTAATATTCTATTTCATAGTAATTTTCTTAAGATGTAGGAATGTCACTGAACTCTCTTTATTATATTTGCACGTGAAGTTTTCTACAATTTTCTTGAGAATACGGACTGACAGTTACTTAAAATTTGTCGGTTAACTTATAATTTATTGAGACATGAATTCATTTCAAACATTCGAGGTTTATAGAATGGTCTACATTTAAGTAGTCTTATTTTTTTAATAGGTATTATAAATATAAAGGAAATCTGTGTTTGTATCTAGTATATTATATGTTTCCTCTTAACGCCTAAACCAGTGAACCGCCTTGTATGAAATTTTGTACAAAGATTGCTTAAGACCCGGGATGGCTTTTAGCATTACTTCGGCACGCATTGACCTAAGCTCGCAGCGGGGAAGTCACATTAGTAGTAGTAACATTGCAGGTTAATACGCGAAGTTAAATCGGTGCGGGCGTGAGGTAGTATTGCACTGTGTTTCGTATGGTGAATGGGTGCGGAAAGCTGTATTCTCACCCCTTCTTTCCCTTCCATAAATCATTTCCTTGTCTCCATTAGGCTGACCAATAACCTACTACTCTTTATCGTGTTACAGGTGTTCATAGGCTACAATAGTCGCTTAGTAACAAGTGAGTCTAATGCTTTTTTGCCTGTCTCTGCCATAAAAATACGTATTTCGTGCCGAAGTAACTTTCGCTTTTACGTGGCCAGTACAGCATAGATCTTAAAAAATAACTTGGTTTCCAAATAGGATGTTTAATATTTATAATTAAAAACTCCTCCTTCATCAAATAAAGAGGACAAAGTTTTACATACTCAGATCATACTATAGATCAGATGCCCTGGACCTTAGTCATTTTCAATTTCAAGTACCACCCTTAAATACATTTTTAGATATTTTAAATGGAATAATTGATTGGTTGATTGATCAACGCATAGGAACAAGACCAAACGCTGCACCTGCATATTTACAAAGTTCCCATCACAATAAAATAATTTTTAATCAAGGAGTTTTAAACGGAAATATGAAATAACAAATACATTATCATAATTAAATAATGCCAACAACTTCACAGAAGCTCTATATTTTTAGAAGATACAAAATATTCCTACCAAGTTTAAATATTAAAATCAGTCCATAAAAAGGTATCTTTTCCCGGTATTGTATACATTGCATGCGTTCCTGTTTATTTATTTATAGACATGTTTTACCTAGACATGTAAGCAATATTTCAAATTATAAAGAGAACGTGTTCATCGGTGCATTTTACCGTGAATGCTGTTGTTTGACTGAATTCGGGATGAACATCGAGATTATAATAAAACCTTATGTTAGAACCTTGAATTTCAGCAATTTGTCACTAATAATATTATCATTACGATTTTGTGAACTTGTTATTTTATTACTAGGTTATCTACATGGAGAAGTTGAGACATTTAAAACTATGCCCTAAACTAAGCAAAGCTAGTATTATGGAAACTAGATTGCTGACAGGCATACTTAAACATACTTTTTTTTGTAAATATATACATACTATCGATAGATAAACACCCAGACAGAAGAAAATTACAATGTTCATCACGATAAAACAAACCTCCTCGTTTTATTGGTTAATAAACGAAATTACTAACTAATGTACCCATTTAGTTCTAGTTTCATACTAATGTGATAAATGTGAAATTTTGAATGTTTATGTGTCAATCACGCCGCGAATACCGAACGGATTTTGATGAAAATTCGTATAGATATAGGCTGGATTAGGTGATAGATATATTTTTATCTTTATAGATCCTATGATTATGGGTACGAGTCCACGAATAAAGCTAGTACGAATTAAGGAAATAAGACTGACCTTATCATTAGTACATCATCATCATTGCCTCGTTGATCTAGTGATTGCATCTTTGACTACAAGAAGAGAGGTCTCGGGTTCCCGAGTGTTTTTGTAAAAGTAAGGTTTTTGTAAAAAGTACTACATTTGAGGCAACATGAAATTTTTAATATGTCGTCTCATTTAAAGGGCGGTGGGAGCTTGGCCTAATTTAGACATTAAATAACACTTATGAAATATAAATAAATAAAATCTTAAAATATAATTACTATATTAAGTTTACATATAATTTATTTACAGAATATGCTAGAAAATATGTCTATATTTACACATACTTACATCGCACTAAAAAAGAATAAACAATTTCATAGTTGAAGAATCGAAATGTAAATGTAACTAAATGAGACATTTTTTTTAAATTAAGTTCATTACAGTTGTATAAATAAGTATGAGCGTATATTAAACTGTTTATTTAATTCTGCTTTCATTTCTACATGACTGATTCCTATTGACTAAAGCTGACTCCACTTCGATAGCGAGAACAGCATCTGTTCTTAACTGTATTCTTGAGATTATTTAAATAAGCTTTAGGAATTAAAATAAGAGCCATATTCTTCCATTCCATGCCCACTATATCCATAATGCACTTTAGCTATGTCGGCATCTCTTCCACGAAATGAATTACTATTTTTAAATGCATTTATGATGATCAAAACCAAAGCTAATTTTCCAATGATCAATGATTTGAAGAGCATGAATTTTAAGACGCCCAGGAACAAGGGTATTATCGTTGATTGGACTAAGAACGGCAATACAAACATTGGAAGGATTCGTTCTAGCATTTTCTTCTGCTTCCCACGACCTGAAAACGTTAAAAAAAATATAAACCATACAACTCTTTGGGTTAACCTGATTTATATTTAAAAAAAAATTTGTCTTGTCATTTTACATATCATATAAGTTAAGATACGACTTGAGAATGACAATCCATTCTAATGGTGTAAGATTTTAAATAAGCACGACCTTTGCCCATTTGATAACCAGATGAAAATTTATTTAATTAACAAGGAATATAGATTTTTAAATGTGTTTAAATAACGGTGTTATTGAAAAATGTTCGTGGAATTTTTTTTTCGAGTTTCACACAATCCACAAAAAAGGACTTCTAGACAATTAACTGTATATCCTCACAATCTCATTTCTGTCCTCCGTAAGATTTTCTTCACACAACTACATTTTTGGCAACCCTATTGATACACATTCACAAACATATTTTTTTGTTAATATTTTCACTTGTGCCTTTCTTTAGGATCCTTTATTAAATACTAGCTGTGCCCCGCGGTTTCACCTGCATATATCTCCCTCTCCCATGATATTTCCGATAGAAGCTATGCTTTCTCATTTCTTAGGTTTCAAACAACATCTGCACAAAAAATCATCTAAATCGGTTCAGTGGTTTATGCGTGAAGTAGAGACAGACATACATATATACATATATATACATATATACTTTCGCGTTTACCATATTAGTAAGGAAGTAAAGAAGGATTTCAACAATCTAGGTATTGAGTTCTGTAGGTTTGAATTGTAACTAGGCTAATAATAAATTGTAGGAATGATGGACTGGAATGTATAAAAAGCTTTTACAGCATTATCCTCTTCAAAAGACAGTAAAACGTAGCTAATACAATAAAATTATACCTACAATAAAACGTGGAGTCTTAGGACTATTTATATTTACACAGCACGAGTTCTATTTATCGTTACAGAAAAGTAGACAATTTTAAGTGTCGTTTATAAACCGTGGCAATTCTAAATTCACCTAGATTAAATTATCTATACATTCAATTAGATTTCAAATTAAAATATTGAATTTCTAGACCCAATCTTTATGAATCCCTCAGTAAGCAGAAGCAAGCAAACATTTGTTTTCGCGTTGTTTTACTTATTATTTTTTAATCATATAATTACGCTACAAGATTGGTGTATTGATTTCAGTAAAAAACGCAATGTGTATGAACAATGTTAATTAAAAAGACTAGCGTGCTAAGATCCGCATGAAAGAAGACTACAAATCGGGAATCGTCTGTGCAAAAAATCAGTAACTTTCGCGTTCTTTGTAGCGATTAATTGTAGATATATAGGTATTACATATTGGTGTGCCATTTATTTCCGTAATAATATTTATTTTGTTCGCTTTTTTGTGTTTTGAAAACTACAAATGTTTGGTTTATATAATGAACTATCAGGTCATGAAACTATACTTTCATTCGTTGTTGAGAAAAAATGAGGTTATTGACAGCAATATTCTTAATGTGTCGTCTTAACAACTCCTAACAATTTGTAAAGTTAAATTACTAAGCCATGACAAAACAATACGTAGGAAATACTGCTTTAAGTATTTAGGTTACTCGGAGAGACACTTTCTTCTCTAATATTGGATGAATAAATGCCATGGCTACTGTTTAACTATTCTTTTAGTATCGCAATATAAGCTGCTTTTCGTTCGATAACACGTAGAAAGTCTACATAATAATGGCTTTTGGGTCTTGCGGTTGAGAATAATAGTTTACCACTGAATATTATATTACTTAAGGATCTATGGAAATTATCTCTTGCTGCATTTAGTTACTCAAATCATATATGAATAATTTTATAGTTTAAGGTATATGTCGTTTGAATAAATTAAACGAGTAACAAAACCTTATACCATAAACCTTGACCTAACCTAACTAACAATCCCCTTTTGCATATTGCTCAAAAAGACGAGTAGCTGCATAAACATTAAAAAAAATTTTTTTGATTTAAATAACTTCTTCATATTTTCCTAGTATAGTTTAATTGCGCAATTGATGTTATATTTTTTATTGGCTGACTGCGTAATGTCTTTAAACACATATTACATCAAAGTATTATTTAGAAAGAAAGAAAGAAAGAAGGAATTAAAGACAGTTTCTTTCTTTATAATTATAATTATTATAACTCAAAAAGCTAGCACAGAAATATATCTTGAAAGAAAATGTTGTGTATATCGACTATAAGTAATTGATTTAAGATACATTAATTAATAAACAAAGGGAACATACCTGTTTCGTTTCTGTTGAGATTTACTTCGAAAGACATCAATTTTTTGTTGGTATTATTGGATTGATCCGGAAACTTCACGTACACACCGTCATACAATTCAACTTTTTGTACTAGGGGAGCATCCTGATCCGTGCTACAAGTAACATATCCGCACAGAATAAAAACAAAGAGAAACGACCGAAGCACGAGTCCGTCCATTGTCACGACCACACCGGCAATGGTGCTTCACCCCTCCTTAACGCACCATCCTGTCGAATGTCAATGACTTTATTGTAATAATATGTATAACATTTAATTTCACTTAGAAAACACTTTATAATTCATATTGTATATTGTTGTGTTTTTATGAAAATGTGCTTCTGCACGAATGAAACGGATACCTGTTTCTGATTTTACTTGCTGATATCCACTGTCTCCTAGTAATTCGTTGTTTAATTTATCCATAAGTTCTATTATCCACCAATTTAAAATAAAATTTATAAAATTTACTCACAACGTAGAGGTAATAATATAGCCAGCATAGCCAGCCAGCCAGTAAAAAGTTTTTTGCTAGTTTTGGATTTAACATTCTGTCATTATATTATATTTGTAACCGACTTTCAAAAAAAGGAGGAGGTTATTAATTCGACCGTATTTTTTTTATATAAATAATTAGTCAGTTCAAGTCTCGAACGCTTCAATATTAAAATAAAGTTATGAGGACTCTACGTATTTTTTTAATAATAATTATTAAATATTAGTTTTATAATTTTATTTAAAATCTGAAAAGGATTTTAGAATGTTCAATTTTGAGATGTTTCTCAGAGTTTATCGAACACCATGAGACCTATCTAGAATGGAACCTGTATCAAACAGGTTAGAAATTGTCGGTCACGCCCGTTTATCTATAGACCTATATCGATGCTGTTTTCACAAATCTTCCTTATAAATGCCATAACATACCTTACCTTATAAATACCAATCTTGACCCAGTGGAAATATGAACAATCGAAGTTTTAAATACATTTTTTTTTTTTATGTAGAATAGGCAGACATTTGACCGCTACCCCACCTGATGGAAAGTGGTGGTGCGGTCGAAGATGTTATTCATGTCTGCCTAGAAGTTGCCTTTGTCGTTTTGTTTTGTTTGTTGTGTTTAGTTAATTTATATTGAACGTCTAGCTGACCCGGCGAATTCATACCGCCATTTTTGAATGTGAAAAATACAATTATGGTTTTACTATTCTATTCACAATTTCTTCACATTTTCCCATTTAAACCTTCCCTGGACTTCTACAAATATTTCAAGACTAAAATTAGACAAATTAATTCAGCCGATCTCGAGTTTTAGCGAGACTTACGAAAAGAAATTGATTTTTATTTATATAGACGCAAAATGGTTTTGCGTTGAATTCCTTTTTATTAATCAGGGAAAATCTCATTTGTCGTTGTTTGTATTCTTATTCAAAAAAAACCTTCATAAAATGCCTTACAGCGACAAGCACATAGTTTGAAATGGCAATAAGAAGAAATGATTTTAAATTTCGTGACGAAAGATCGAAGGTACTGAACTTTTTTTTCGATTAGTTGTTCAAAATACAACAAAGATTATAACTAGGTTACTTTCAAGCACGAAGACAGTTTTTAAGTTAGTCTAAAATGATAATAAATCAAGTCTAAACCATATTCTTAGATAAAATTATAAAATATAGTAATAGCTGACCAATATCAACTGATATTATAGCGCACTGGTATACGTGAACATGTGTTCTTTCTATTCCTTTACCCTCACAAGTCACAACCCTGTGGGACGGTAGACACGACTGGAGACAAATCGCAAGAAGGCGCAGGACCGACAGCTTTACGTGCTCTCCGAGGAAAGGGACATGTGTGAAAACGCCAACTTCCTGACTCATGGCTGTTAGTGAGATAGTTAAATTTCCAACGGGAAACTGGCAGAATTGTGGAACAACAACATTGCCATTAATTAATAAAATTGGAATAGTTAAATACGTAAACTAAGATAATTAAGAAGAATGTGTCACCTCCTAATTAAAAAGAAAAACAATTTTTACACTTTCTCGTGAATATTATTTATTTAAAATGTGTAAATGTGTGATGCTAATATCATGCAATAATTAGAGCGTGGTATGATTTGAGATATCTTCTTACTAAACGTTGGCTATTGAAATATTAACACTGTATAAAAGGCGTTTTATAGTCTTGTAAATGATTTAACTTTAAGTATTATGTATAATTGGTTAAGTAAACGCATATCATGACAATAATGACTCTATTAACATTCTGAAATAAAAGTGCTCAAAAATATTCATGGTTATAACTGCGTATTGTGCGTGTCGTGCGTAGGTACATATAATATGCAATTTGATTTTATATATAGAGCTGAATAGGATTTTAAATATGTATTTTATGTTGAATCCTTCAATCAACAGTTGTATTGTTGATCAAAGGTTGAATCTTACCAAATTATATGCACCTACCTGTGTGAACTTTTGTTCAATTTTTTAAAGATTCTTAAAAAATAACAACCGACTTATTTTCGAATAATTTTATTGTCATAAATAAATAAATTATCTTAAAACTATTCATCGTCGTCTACCTTCCGTGAAATTTCATGAAAAATAGACGAAGAGGAAAATGCCATGCAATTGTTGATGTATTTCGCCGAATACACAGCCGGCATTTCCGTTAAATGCAAATCTTAAAATAGGACGCAATTTATTTCAGCTCAGGTACATTTATATATATTATAGTAATAAACCACAATACCAGTGAGCAAAATATATGCATGACTTCTGAACCAAATTGGAACCAAATGTTTCATTTCTGTATGAATTACCATAATTTTACTCGCGTTTCAACTTTCAATAAACTGGCACGTATATTATTTTCTATAAATTTAAGATATCAATTCTAACAAGCCTGAAATATTTCCTTTTTTTTCACAGTTTTTGTAATTGAGCTATTTATGTCGTGGTTGGTTAGTCGGAGATAATGGCATCATTGTCAGACCTGGCCCAGGGTGATAGGAGAGGGCCAGTTGCGGGCCAAGGGGCGGGGAGCGCTGGAGGTAAGACTTCAGCTCTTGGGTGGAATACTAATGGTGCTGGGGCTACCGCTGCAGAAAACAGCCTGGACACCGCCTGTAGAGAAAAATTAACTACACTTTAAATACTTACTCGCTCTTAAGTATAATCTCGTTACCTCTCGTAAAATTTTCATGATAGATAAATTTAATGATAAATAATGTGTCGTTCTCGACTTGACGTACAAAAAAATGGGATCTATATGAATGCCAAGTTGAAATGTAGTCGAAGCTAAAGATTTGACTGGCAAATTAATTGATACAAGTTAAACTACTTATTGTGGGTACTTATTGGACTCTTACCAAAAATAATTACGGACTCGGACTCAAGAAGCATTATGTTATATACATTGACTATAAAATATAGTCTATGTTACTCGTGAATAATAAAGCTTTCGAATAGTGAAAGAATTTTTTTTAAAATCGATCCAGTCGTTTTTGAGCCTCATTTCCACAAACAAACAAAGTTTTAATCTTAATAATATTAGTGTAGATTGATATTTAGTTTATTGGTAAAAATAGCCAAATCAAAGTTTCAATTGTATTAAACAAAATTAAGGAAATATTCCAAGTCCAATCTTTCTTATAGATACTGCTTGTAATAAAAATTTACAATATCACATTTATGTCCTGTTTCAAAGTCACTTTAGCGCTAGTTTATCTATGTGATAGCGCTCAACGTCCAGTAATTTTGACAATAGCGTTTTTTTAAACCTAGTCAAATTCGTTTGAAATTTGTCTGACAGTTAACTTTATAGATATTTAACCATAACTATCGATAGTTTAGTTGAAATACAAACATCCGTATTCATAAACAATAACTAATAATGTTTTCACAACGCATAGGGCCCGAAAAACGTATTTAGAGACAACACTAGAGAGGTGGTTTGTCACTTGGCGTTTAAATTAAGTCTTGTAGTTTTTTAGTTAAACGTATAGTATTATATTATCTGTGGTTAATCACTTGGAACGCACTGAGAACTCTTACTCCGTGTGTTTCTGAATACGGGTGTCAGAAACCGGGATTAATCAAACATACATGATAGTGTCCTAGTGTGAATGCGAAAGTTAGCGAGGATGTTAGTAGCTGAGTTACAGTGAAAACCTGTCTGTTAGCAGGCATTTTCTCTACTTAATACTGAACTGGATTTCAATTAATGTCTTTGTTACAACTAGAATTTTCTAGGTTTAATCGAAAATAATTTTTACAAAGCAAACTTTATATAAACATAAAATTAAAAAGGAAACTGATGAATAATTTAATTT
>LQNK01002928.1:101333-111843 GCA_001586405.1 Phoebis sennae | reverse complement strand
GCGGCGCGCTCGCGCTCGGGCCGCTCGCTGGCGCGCTCGCCCGCCGCCTACCGCGCCGTGCCGCAGCCCTCCACCTCGCGCGATGACCAGTTATAGTGACGCACCGACTTCTAGCCGTAGTGACGCGTGACGCGTGACCCGTGACGCGACTTAGTGAAGTGAAGTGTAGTGATCTCGCGTGAAGGAAACTGCAGAGTGGGGGTGTTTTATCTAGTGGCGTAGGTGAGTTTGTTTTCAAGTTTTTGCCAATGCGATGACTTTGGGGATTGTACATCTCTAAAGTCTAAAGTAAAAAAATTAATTTGAATACCCTTGAGTAATGTTTTAATATGAGATGACAATACATTGCAATTGTTCACTGCAATGAACGTAACATAACTGTTATTATTACTTATTGTGTCTCATTAAGGTACTCATTTTAGGGCTTAAAGTAATGTTTAGTTGAGTATAAAGAATTGAATCAAAACTTATTTCAAGAAAGATTCCACAAGTTAAAACATCCCCCACTGGTGCAAGGTCATATACCCCATGCAATGACTAGAGATGTCCCACATTCCCGCAGAGTCCCGAGACTCCGCTCTCCCTGCACATTGGCACAAAACCAGGATGTCTTCAAGACTATCAACAGAACACTCCCTAATTTTTATATATTTTATAGAAGTTAGAGTTTTATAGTTGAGGAAGTGATTCCCAAGTGATAACATTAGAATTGATCTCCCATGTATAGTATGTTAAGGTTTACTTTAGTTTAGCCGGATAGGACCAGCGATGCGCACTGATAAGTTTCATTTTCAGGACCAAAATTGTTTGTTTGGTGTGACACTGGAGGAGATTTGTCATAGCACTTGTATATGTTAACGTAATTGAGTTGACAATGTTTCATGTACATAGATTAAATGGTAGCATACATGGGTTTCGCTGATTTTTAACATGTTAATTAAGTTGAGGTTTTTAACAAATACAAGTGTGTCGGTTTGTGGTATAGTTACAAAGTTTGCTTAGCGGAGGTCGTCTAAAACTGCCACTAGATTTCGCCTACGAGCTCACGTCCATTGTTTTTCTAGTCTAATGATCTCAGTGCGGACGGAGTGTAATGAGAATGGATGTAGTCGTTAATTTTGTACAAAATATTGATGTTTTGTGCTGTTTTTCGTTTGTGATTATATATATTTGCTATGAATAATTCCTTTTAATGAAAAGGCCATGAGTGATATTACTGCTCATCTTTTACATGGTTTTAATTATGATAAAATCAAACCTTTCAATGAAATAATCTTGAGATGTAGGTATGGATTACAGTTTGTGTACTTTTGTTATATTATTAAGAAGCCTAAGATCTCATTATTTTAATAATTTATTACACACTTTATTTAGCTTTATTATTGTATTAATTTTGTACAAGTCTGATTTTGATGCTAGTCCATATTCCGTAGGTGTAAGCTATTTATTTCCAGTAAGCATTTCAGATAGTAATTTGCACAAATTAGGTAATTGCGTGTTTGTATTTTACATGCTTTATTTTCCAAACATGTATTGCCCCTCCTAAAGATTATGTAAAATATTACTGCATGTTGAAATTTATATGTGGTCTTAAAAACATGATTGGTACAAAAGTCTTATTTCAAAAAATATGTGGCATTTTATATTTTGAAGTGTGTGGTCAAATTTTAATGATAAGTGGTTACAAAATCATTTCAACACAGCAGTTCAAATTGTTCCATATTGTTGTTATTTGGTAAATAGTAACATTAAAGAATATCCATTGTTTGTTGAGGCCACATGTCTCAAGCAGTAATGTTTTGCATACAGCAGAATAGCGTTAGACTATAAACTATATTTATTGAGGTATGTACACATGTATTCAAAGGGTAATTTTTAGTTAGGTGACATTGTGTTAACGGTCATACTGTGTAGAGAACACTTTATATTCTGTATTTAATCTGATTGAAATATTTTTATCATGTTACATGTCAGAACTGAAGTTGTATTCAGTGAAATATGAACAGAAGAGCTTTCTTTATGTACAATGTCCGTCAATATCTTTTTGTAATTGAAATTTAAGGGAGTAAAATAGCTGACTAATGATTTTTAGTTAAAAACGTTTAGTTCTGAGATGTAGCGTGAACATGTGTATGAAACATTTATGTTAAAGTAATTGTGTGGCTTGTCGGTGGTGTGGAGGATATACATAAGTATTGTTATAGAGATAATTTTGTACTGTCTTTCTGTCGTACTCGCGCCATGAGCTTAGAACGTTTCTACTGACGATATGACGTTGCGCTCCTTGGGCCATCTACACTTGATTCATCAATTTATAGATATTTCATTTGCCTAATTATTACAATAGATAAAGCTGTAGTCTAGTCATAACAACTAGTGTATGCATATTGTCCAAAGAAACAGAAAAATATTGTCTTAATTGATGATTAGTCATGTTTTTATTCATCTACTGTGGTTGAGAAATTATAAGATCATAATCATTGACCTAAAAGCAAAAAGATAATCAAAATATTTTATGCCCATAAAAGCTGTTTTATGAGTCTTTGCAAGATACAATCAAACAATGCCCCAAAATATAAAAATAAGTATTGTTTTAATATATTTAACATTGTTTGCCGTGGATGGCCCCAGGACGACGAACGGTGAAGGAAAAATACTCTCGGAAATAGTAAAACAACTTTGGTATTAAATTATCTAACCTTATATAATTAATAATTGTAATCATTAATGTAACTCCAGTGAAAACATTATTTTTATATTGTAGTGTACATATCACGAGTTTTTTAACTTCATACACAAAGTTTTAAGTTACTTCGTAATGATATATTTATTGTCTAGTCACGTTTTAGCGTTTAATTATGTAACACTTGTTATTGTACACCTTTACGATTCTAGCGATAATTTTCTGCGGTCTTATATTTTAGCTTATGGGCCAGCTGCTACGGTAAGCTTCGTTTTTATGGCAGTTTCAAATAAAATTGTAATAATTCACTAGATTCCTTTTAGCAGGGAGATTGGCAGATAGAAAACAATATTTTGATGTAGGCACATATAGGGTCATGAAAATTATTTATACAAAAAAGTTTTATGTATAAATTATCAATGTTATCAATGCAAAATGACAGTATGTGTAAAATTTTCATCTCAATATTAGTGGTGAGTTTTGGTGTTTTTCTTATCTGAAATTCAATCTACTGAAAATTTCATCAGCTACGTAAAGCTATAACGGATTGTTTGCACGAATGCTGTTGTTTTATAAATGTTTATTTAATTGCACTGATTTGTGTGTTTCCATTTTACATACATTGTACTATTGAATAAATCTCTTGATAAGTTATAGCGATGTATTGTAATTGTCTATTGCATATTTAAATTGCAGCTCTGGCCTTTTTACGTTGATAAGAAACCCAAATACTGCCTCCGCGTACGCACTAACGCTAACTGCGATGTACTTTTAACTGATTTTATACTATTCTTTACAATAACTTTACGGGAATTGTTCGCAGACCGCAGGATTTATGTTATTTATTGAGTATTTACGTAATGTGCAGCTTACTCAGTCCTCTTGCCTTATGTAAAACGCAAAAAGTTGTTTTACCAAATTAAAATTGACGATCGTGCTGTGTGGACTTGACAAATTTATGCGAGTATAGTTTACTTTTAACTTTTAATGTAATACATAATATATTATATGGTTTTTATACTAGTGTGCGTTTTTTTTTCTCCTTGATTTGTTCCAAAGAATGGTAAAAATATATTTTTTTAGTTATAAGGTCAATACCATGGATTTATCTTAAAAATGAGTTTAATAAATCTCTTTTTTTTCTCGTGAAATAAATTTTTGGTCTCGTTATTATAAACGTTTTAAATACTTAATGTGGCTTTACCCGGGGGAATAATTGTGGCCAATGTTGTGTGCAAAATTGCAAACCTTTGTTTATTTTCAAGGTACTATTATTAAGGGGATATAATAATAATGATTCATTTATTTCAGATTTCAAAAATCCATATATTAGCAGTTACTTAAAACTATTATAGTAATTTGAAAATATATGCCTATTTATCGGCAGAGCGATACATTCCTGTCTATCGTTCAGAATAACAGAAAATATAGCACCAGACCTAGAACGAAAGTTTCCATCTACTTGAGTCTTTACCCGCACAAGTTTTACTCATGAATGACTGATATCGATTACTCAGCGGCGAGATTGTTATCACAACTTCAATAGTCGCCGAGCGCACTAATTGGTACTTTCCTAATGTTTTTTATATCATAATGGACACTAGATGTTATCGCCTTATCTCGATTGATTTCAAACGCTAAGCTCGATATTGTAGCACTTAATTAATGTGCAGAAACTATAAGTTCGTTCAAAAAATGTGAAAATGAATGGAGCACGGAATGCGCCTCGCGTGGCGTCGCAGGATTCTGAGAGCGAGATATTGAAGCAGTATTACAGGGAAAATGTGTTGTTTATGTCCTCTGAAGGAGTCCTCAAAGTTGTGTCTGTTGTAAGTACTTTAAGTTTGATAAATTATTGACAAACAACATAGGGCAACTATATTATTGTAAGACAGAGTTCAAATAGATACAAATGCATTTTTCTTGAAACGAGATATTTTTTGCGTGTTTGCTGGGGCTCGAACCTATGACTCCTGGATTGTTACGCTTATACGCTAAGCGTGGGCTTATGCTGTGTAGATAAAATAGAATAAATAAAGAAGGAAACATTTATTAATCTTACAGTTACGTTAATCATTATAAATTCTAAATACCTCGCAATAGAATTATAAAGGTATTAAATTTCTGAGAAAATAGCAAACACTTTACTAGTTCCACTTGATGCTAAAAGTACTTTAGTGTATTATCTACCCAGCTTAGTGTTATCTTATTTTAGAATCTATGTACAGCAGTGAATGTGTATTTTTTATATACATAAGTATACTTTATTCATCATATTCATATATTATTCTAAAATCGTCTATAACAAATAACGGATCGCTGAATGTTGCTGCACTCAAAAGAGATAAAATAAGACTATCGGTTTCCACCTTCATCAAACAGAAAATAGTAAAGTTAAATTGTAGGGGATGATTTTTACTGATCGAACTTGACTGAGCTCTTTACACAATAATATACAATTCTTAAAAAACTTCATCCATATCTGCGTGCATAGATCCTATGCCTAGTGTCTGCAGTGCTGTACTTAACGGGTGGCGCGTGCGCGGGCGCACCGCGGCTGGTGTCGGGCGCCGCCGTCGTGGCGCTGCTGTCGGCCGCCGTGATGGCGTGCCTGTTCAGCGGCTCGGCGCTCTCCATCACCAACTATGCTCCTACGAGCTGGCTGTTTACTGTGAGTGCCAGTGGTGAACATTTGATAGGCCAGAGTAGGAGATAATCATCTACTGTATCATATTAGTAATATTATAACTCAACTTACGTATACTAAAATAAATCAGAAAACGTATATTTTATATTACATGCATTACAACGCGCGACATTAACATTAAAAAATATATTTTACATTGCATAAGTGTCTCATTCTATATATATTAACATGTCAACGATATATTTTTTTAAGCTTCCAATACTCATATGTCCATTTCTTATCTTTTACGCTATTACTAGTTTTCTTTTTAAAGATATACCCACGTCACAGATAATATAATATTATACTAAAGAAAAAACTATGCCCTCGCGTCGTCGATCCTGTGACCTATGAAACGTTAATAATTGAATTTTTTAAATGAAAGTGTGACTATTATGACCATTACCGTTTTAATTATGACCGTTATATTATTATGATGTGTGATACAGCGCGTGAAATTTAATGTAAATATTAATTAAAGAGAAACTATACTATATATGTATGATGGTATTTTCTTAGGGCAATCAGAGAATGCTACTCCACTTACGATGCACTTGATGTTCAGTGTTGTTCGACGTCCATGAAAAGCCATCAGACAATCTAAGTAGTAGGTAAAACATCTTAGAAGGAAAAAACAGTACAAGAATAGCTATGAAAGGGCTTCCCCTGTAGGTCACTTATGAGGGGTACATTTTCAGTGAATAAAGATTAGAGAAAACTGTAAGTTGAATGCAAGCCTTTTTTCATAATTAATTCAGGTAAAGTGATGTGAAAACGGAAAAATTGTATTTTTGAATAAAGAATAAAAAAGTAAGGACGTCTCTGCAGGATGATGCATCCCCGACCGATAACGGTCATGGTGGCCAATCTCAACAAAGACTAGCCAGGTACGCAGGATATATTATAGTGTATGTGCGCAAACACAGATATCTCAATAACTTATTTTTTCGGATCCACCCGGGAATCGAACCCGAGACCCCTCGGTCTATAGTCAAATATGCAACTATTAGAGCAACGAGGCAGTGAATATATTTGCAGGATATAATAGTATCGACGGTGATCGGAGTGACGCTGCTGGTGACGGCGGTGCTCGGCATGGTGCTGTGCGACATGGAGCAGGCGGTCGACTACGTGCAGGGGGTAACTTATTGCTTCCTTAAACCACTGACAGACAATAAAAGAGGTCTTACCATGGATATATAAAAGCTAGGTTTTTATGTATCAATGGTGACACAAGACGTGAAAGTGTGACGTCAAAAGACTTAGGGTTGTGGGTGTGTCCTATGTGTCCACAACGATAAAATTATTAGGTACTCATCTACACTAATACTATAAAGAGGAAAACTTTGTTGTTTGTTTGGTTGTAATGAATAGGCTCAAAAACTATTGAAACGATTTTAATAATTCTTTCATTATTCGAAGGCTACATTAACCACGAGTAACAAGCTATATTTTATAGGCTACGGAAGCGAAGTCGCACGGATTAGCTAGTATTATAATACAATAACCCAACCCTTTATTTCAAACGTGACATATCCTATACCAGGAAACAAAGATCACTAATCATTAAAGCGGATAATTTACAATAAAAGATCATTAAATACTTGTTATTTAAATATTTGATAAACATATTATCCAATTGGAAATTTATGCAATTTCATTGAACCGCCACTAGATGCAACGCGGAATCTGATCTGTTGACGTGGTCGCGGCCTTCGTAAATCCTTTCGATTTTATATTTTACGTATAAACTTATTTAAATTTGGTAAAACACGGAAATGTATGACGAAGTTTAAAATTCAGGAAGTTGCAATATTTTATTATTAAAATTTTTCTTACTTTGTTTTCTATGTTATATATATAATATGTTACAACAATTTTACAAATTATGTTTTTAATTTCAAGTGATATTTTCATTGGGAAAAGTTAGCCTGGGGAGGAATTATGGCTCCTCATTGAAATCCTACTCATATTATAAAGTTTGTGGGTAGTAGAGAGTAGTACTCTTTCACACAAAAAGTACTGAACCAACTACAATGAAACTTGGTATACATATAGGTAAGGGTTCAAAATAATGCAGCTAGTGCTGTATATTCTCACAACTGTTGACTTCCTATCATCTGAGATAGGATAGATTTAAAATGTGATTTGTATTCATTCAACTGACAATTTTGTAGGAGAGTGTTATAGACAGAACTAAAAAGATTTAAATTATCAGTCAATAAGCAGACATTATAAGATGAACTACACATTTTTAAATTTGTTTTGCAGCCCCTAACCATCTTGAATGCTGGGATAGCTACTGCAAGTGGCGTGGTAACCTATGTGTCTGTAACCAAGAGATGGGATGCTGCCCAAAAGTCTGAGCAACTCCGCCAGCCCTCCCCCACTGAACAGGATGCCTGACTCCTAGACTCATCATCATGCCAGCCTGATGATTTGTGACAAATCAAAGTGCAAATAAAGCAATAACTTTAAATCACTGTCATATATTTGATATAAGAATAAATATTAATATTATCTTTAAAAATCAAAAACATAAGGTGTTAAATAAATTTATAATTTTTCAATTATGTAACTTTTAATATATCTGTATTCGAGTAGAAATTGTAACAGTAATAAAATTATATACAAAACCAACACCAGTAATAAACATTTGTCCCACTAACTACAAGCGTCTAAAGTCCTAAAGTAGTGTTGCACTGATTCTATCATACTCTCAGGCTTGGGTTTCGCCGCCACACCCGCGATTTCCACACCTAAGTTTTCTATTTTATGAGCTGTTGAATTACCAATAGCGAAGTGTGGTAAGACTGAGAGCTTGTTGTTGAATGTCTGTAGCTGTCTATAAATGTACTCACATCCAGACGGACTGAAGAAAACCATGCAACATGGGTTGTTATTATTTAGCTCAATCAAATTTTCTCTTAACCGCTCGTTTTCTTTTGTCTCATACACAGTCAGGGCTTCAACTGTCATTCCTGCCGCTTGCAGTATATTTGGCAGGATTTCAGATCGCAAATTGCCACAAGGATAGAGAAACTTACTTGATTCAGGGCACTCGGAGCTCATGACTTTAGCTAGATTCTCTGCACTGCCTGAAGCTTCACCAAGGGCGTCTAAACCGAGCATTTGCTTTATTTTCTTGCTGCTAGCCTCTCCTACCGTGTACACTCGTTTCGAATTCCATATCACAAACTTGGAAGGCGACCAACATTTCGACACGGCTTCGATTGCACGCGGGCTTGTCAATATAATTCCATCGTAATCACTTTGCTGTAGTTTCTCACCGAGTTCCTGCAAGTTTATGAACACAAACTCTAAAGGCTCCACGAATATCGCTTCATAGTTATTGTCACTGAATGCTTTCTTGTAATCCTCCGACACACTCTTAAATAACACAACTTTCTTCATGTTGTTTCTTTTCTTCGTTTCATTAATCGTGTGGTCTTTGTTTTGCTGTTTGCTACATAACAAGGCTGACCCTGAAAATGCAGGAAACATGGAGAGAAATATGTAAGGCATTGAATTTCTAATGAGTCGTAAGACTTCTTTATTGTACTCTCATTTGTGACTTGATTCTTCTATGTTAGTAAAAAATAGTTTTGGGAAAACTTACGTGGTAGTCTATTATAAAATATTTTTCATTTTAATATTAAAATACGGTTGTTTTATTTTTTCTCGCGTTTATTGATGAATCGTCAGTGGACTTGGACTTGTTTTTCGTTTATACATTTTCTTCCTTATTATAAACGTTGTCACTTATGACGTTGACATTTTATTGTGACTTTGACACATAAAATTTGGATACTTTTCAGAGCAAAAGATTGTAAGAAAATAAAAATTTATACTAATTTATTGCGATAGTGTCTGGAATGCGGTTACGACAAATTTTAAATAGTATTTTAAATGTTTTGTCCTTATTACATTGGCCTGAAGGCTTTCGTAAAGAAAACCTATCGACGCCTGACGTGCACAAAAAAAGGAAAAATATATGACATGCTGTCACCTATCAGGAAAGAAAGGATAATTAATTTTATGACCACAAAACAATTTAATTTGTGTTATTTATGTACTTATTGCCTCGGGGGGAAAGCGATGTGAAGAGTCTGGCGGGGTTGGCTTTCGATGCCTTTGAACGGGTGCTCCAGCGGCCTTCTGGTGACGGCGCTGGTGACGTTGCTGCTTCTCCCAGCTCAGTACTATGTTCCAGACTTTGGCTCGAAGGAGCTGCCGATAGAGCCCGTGCCGCTAGGGCGGCAGCTGGTGTCACCAGAGTTTTACACCTGGTTTTCACTGGACTTCCCTCCTCTTGATATATTTTTTACAGTGTTACTTATTTTGCTGGCGTTCGTTACTTATTTATGCGATTGGATACAGAGAAAACTAATGGAAAGGCGGATATTAAAGGTAGTGAGTATAATAATAATACTTATTTTTGTTGCATACTAAAAAGTAAAGGTAATTGCCTTATTTTAAGCAAGGGTTTTCAAAGGGATTTTGCTATATTAAATTTCCTAAGTCGCTATTAAGAAAGTGGAAAGAAATTTAAATGAAGAACTTTAATAAAAAACAAAAAAACTTGGCCAATAAGCTGATCTTGTTTTTTATTCCGTGGACCTAACACTTCCATTTTATAAAAAACTAGCTGTACCCCGCGGTTTCACCCGCGTAACTTCTGATTAAATGGCAACTCCGGGATTAAAAGTAGCCTATATGTTATTCTGAACCCTTATCTATATGTATACCAAGTTTCATCACAATCGGTTCAGTAGTTTTTGCGTGAAAGAGTAACAAACATCCATACATCCATACATCCATACATCCATACATCCATACATCCATACTTACAAACTTTCGCCTTTATAATAGTAGTAGGATAATCTTATGAATATTATTTTATACACGTGCATGTTTGGACCTCTGTGTTAATCACTCGGCAACACATTTAGTATACTGATAAGACTAATAGCTGTTTAAAGCCCCCTCTACACATCAGCAGACGCATACACAAATTGTATCTGGGGTAATACCCCGTCTTCACGTCACGACACATTAATGTCTATCCGTACATGGCCGTAGGTAATTTACGTCTGCCGATGCATCCGCCATCCATCGACTGATGACGTCCGCGTATACGT
>LQNK01002928.1:71127-84119 GCA_001586405.1 Phoebis sennae | reverse complement strand
TCCCCGCAGCCCCCGCGCCCGCGAGCGTAAGCGTCCAGAGATAATGCCTTTTTGAATAAACGCGAGCGTTTCACTGCTCAAATTGATATCATTCAAATGGAAACTAGATTATTTCCTCGATTTTTACGCGCCATTTTGAATGAACTGCCACTTCAGTTAATGGCGTCGCGATTCAATAATTGTAATGATCTCCAAATCAATCGGACGTTTATTGTATTATTTTTCCGCTGTTATTTCTATTGGGATTCGGTTAAGTGTTGAAAAGGATGAGAATTTATTTAATGGTTTGTTATAATTTTCTCAAATATAGTATAGATATGATTTGCTGGCTTCAAGAGAATATCAATGTGAATATGAATATAGAATAAAAAGGTTAGAAGAAAAGAGGAGAAACGAAGCAGAAATTCGGCCCTGTCAACTATTCAGTATTCCGTCGAATCACAGTATAATTTAAAACGGTATTAATTATAGGTAATTTCACAGGTGCGAGATTCCAATCCAATTCGTGCCGAAGTAATTTTCGACATCCACTCTCAAATTAAAACTCTTACTAATTGTAAGTTAAAACCTAAAATTAGTATGATTACCGAGAATTTATAGGCAGCCAAGGAAAAGGGCGTCTTAAATTTTTCGCTTCATCTATCCTTTATTAAAATACTTCAATATAAATCGTTTGAAAGGCTCCCCGAAATATGAATGGAGTCCATTTACCGAGGCGCAAGATGTTTAATGAAATAATAGCAAGAAATAACGCAGCCTTTTGAGACAGAACAATGATAATATTACAAGATACCGTCCAAAAATATTTCTCATTTCACTTTTTGAAAAACAATATTTGTAAAGCTAAAATACGTGGATTATTCAACCATGTGTTCATATATTTGAATGTTTGCTGTTAATGCTTTTAGAATCTGTCTAAAGACTCGACCCAGAACAGTTGTAACATTCTTGTTAGTTGCGATCGTGATTCAAATTGAAGTGATTCAAGATCTTTGCTTATTTTAGTAAAACCAGAAGTGGATATTGTTATTCAGTATATTCTATGTACACTACACTGTAACAAAATATGAAAATGTATAGCTTTTCATATTTTCTATATCACATACCGAAAGAAAGAGATATTAGATAATTTATAGAAATCTTAATGGTTAAGTAGTACACCATCTCATTGTTGATATTTAAATAAAAGTATTAAACGTTTCCTCAGCTAGCTTAAGAAAGTTTTTGCAAACAAAATTTAAATTGGTTGTAACTTGTAAATCACAATATGAGATACAGGTACATGTTCGCTCTCTCTGCTTATAACTTGTTCTTTGATACGCCAAATTGATAAAGTTCACCGGAGAATATATTATTATAGAAAGTATACATGTGAATAAATAATGAATTCGCGAGAGTTTGGTGCAGTTTAGATAACAAAGGATGTTATTGTGGGGGTTGGGCAACTGTGGCGCAAGTAATGTGTGAAAGGGGTGTTATGGGTGGGGGAGAGCAACAGTGGCACAACTAATGTGTTGCCGCAATTTATCGATTGTTGCTTGCCACGCTGCGATGCGATTTGTTGCTTCTGGGGTGATACACCTTTTTCTATTTCTTAAATTCAACAAAATAGTTGTGTTTTATAAAAATAATTATAATTGGACATTTACACTAGGAAAACGATTATTTGGTGTACAGTTTTCAAGAAATAATAAATTGATTCATGCTGGAAAAGCGCACAAGAATATTGACGATTTTAAGAGATATAGAAATATACTACAATTATTTTTAATGGAAAGTTTCGACATTTATTACTCATAGGTTTTGGGCTGAAAGAATAAAATCGAATTCGAAACATATTTGTTATTAGATTAAGTCCTAGGAAGTAGGTTTATAATTTTAGTTGGTACTAGCTTTCTGTCCGCGGCTTCGCCCGCGTGGACTACAAAATTCCTATTTCTTTCGGATTTTCGAAG
This sequence comes from Phoebis sennae, assembly GCA_001586405.1. Taxonomy (NCBI): domain Eukaryota; kingdom Metazoa; phylum Arthropoda; class Insecta; order Lepidoptera; family Pieridae; genus Phoebis; species Phoebis sennae. The sequence continues at coordinate 82,164 of LQNK01002928.1, read as the reverse complement.
TAGAGGCGGTATGACAATTATTAAGATTTAGAAACGTACGTTTGTAAATACATCTCGTCAAAGGTTTTCGTTCGAAGCATATTCTAAATTAAATACAAACATGTCATTGTCCATATTTATATATTTCTAATAATTCTATTTTTTTAATATTGGAAATCTGTCGTATACTCTTAGAATGAAAGAGTTAATGTTTGCATGCACTTAACGCATATTTGCTTGTGGACGAAAATAATATCTTCTGCATGTTGGATGGTCTTTGTTGTGATTGGCCGCCATGATCGTAATCTAATCTGGAGATCAAGAGAAGGCTACATTTATCATTAAAAAGTGCTGTGTAAATAGCACTTAAAAAGATTCAATTTGATGTTCCTACGCGCATTGAAGATGTGTTTTGATGGATCACTTTGAACCCTCGTATTTTTTTTATTTATTAACCGATTTCAATAAAACAAACACTAAAACCTCCGGTGGACCGCGTAATACATAATCGAAAACCGCATTTAAATATATATATATATATATATATATAGATAAATATTAAACTAGTACTAAATGTCTATGTTACTTTATTGATTCAAATTCATGTCTTAACATAATATCAAAGAACAATTGATTTCATAAAACAAAATAGATAGGCATTCACGATAACCCTGGAAACTTGGGCACCAAAGTTTTTATCAGTATTTATGCCGTGGGTCCGTAAGCCCTGGCTTACGGAATATCCCGGGCCGGTAAGCGGAAAGCGATCGGTAATAAGTTTATTTACTGGGTCTTTAAACTGAAGAGATTTATGTTGTGTAGCGAACTATGGCGGGAACACGTGTTTACCGTGAAATGTACTATTTGTATTATCTATATATCCATTACTTAGAGTAATAAGTTCCGCTTTTGTCTATTTACTGATTGAAGATATACCTACTCAATCTTTATTTATTAAGAAAGGATTTCAGATCAGGGAGAGTGTATAAATGTGTAGCCTTTTGTACCTTGTGAGACACAGAACTTTGTTTTCACGTGTTCACCCAGATCTGTCGATCTAACTTATAACGTTGACGCGCTTTGCTACAGGGCCAATAGGACGGAAATGTCGGGGATGGAAAATGAATAAAAACATATTTATTTCCAATTTTGTATCCACAGGTAGCCTGGGAGAATGCCTAGCGATAAGGCCGCCTCTTGTACACGTTTTCTTTGTTAGCTTATATTTTCTGAATATGTTTGTGTGCAATAACGTATTTTCTATCTATCCATCTATAAATACGTAATGTTATCTAATTTCATAATTCGTTTTTGTGCCTGGACTATTGATACAAATGCGATATCAGGACACTGCATCTCTTGAACCAAAACACATCCAAGCTAAACCGAACCGTAGTTAATGCAATTTAAAGCTGCCCCTAACAATAGTATCTAAAAGTTTCCCGATTAAGTGAATTATCTGGGTGTTCCTTGTTTCTTCCCATGGGCAGCCGTGCGTCGCCTGACCACTATTATCTTATAGCTATAGTTTCCATCACTCTTTCAAAACAAAAATTAACTCTATTTAAATTAACTTGAAATACAGTCTTCGATTTTGCCGTGGCTTTTAAATTAAAGCTAAGCTTTGTGGGTTAGAAATTATACTGCCATAGTCAACGTATTAAAAGCAAACGACGTATTAAGGTATTAAGTTCGAATCAAGTGCATTATTTTTTCATAACCATCGCAACGTGACGTACAGATAATAAACTTTTCAGACTAATAAAATATTATTGATTATTGAATAAAGATTGAAAGAACTATTAAGAACATAACGAAAACCCGAACTTGAACTACAAACTAATAGGAATCTTTTTGTACTGTGTTTTTGCCTAAAATGTTTTAATATATTATTTGCTTTTAATTTTGAATGGTTAGATTTTATAGAGATAATATTAACTAACTTAAATGCATAATCTCTTAACTACTAATGTCCCTGGCGTCGCCCCGCGCGGCCACAATTACCTACTCCACTAATTTAACAGCCGGCCGCGCTCCGAGCTAATTAAAATGTTATTCATACATTGTGGCTTGATTTTAGGATATAAATTAATTTCCGATCAGAATTGTGCCGTGGCGCGTTACTTCACCTGCATTTGTGGGCTAAATCGAAATAGTTTAACCATTTTTAGAGTTGACGACTAATTATGAGACATTTTAATTGAATATGGAAGTTGTTATATTCTTATTTTTGCATGCATGTATAATTGTATACCTCTGTCTCAATCTAGGTAATGGGAACCATCATACGAATATCAACAAAGTTGATTTTCGAGATTGGATAGCAAAAATCCATGCAGAAGAAGTCAAGCATTTACGACACTTACTAGAACAAATCATATCTAGCATACATTTCTTCTATTTCAATAAATATATTCTTTCTATTTATTTCCCTCAATTGTCATCTATGCACAACACTACACTGACACTGTAAAGCGTGGCTTGTTCAGTTATTTGGGTTAGCAGTACATTCCTGGCATTTCACCGAATATACATATATCTACCTAACTCTATATTATTATGTCTAAGATTGTGTGCGGTGAATTCATTATAAAATGTAAGGTATTCATAACTAAAATGTTTGTAAAATAGGAACAAGTAAAAATCCTTCACAATCGGCAATTTTGACTTTACACAGAATAGTATACTGACACTAGTAATAAACTCCGGCGTTCGCTCTAAAGTATTTGGGTTAGCAGTACATTCCTGGCATTGTCACAGAATATACACAGATCTAGATTAGTCTTTAAGAGATTGTCTAAACTTAAGTAATGTAGACGTCAGTTTGTAAGTACTGTATGTATAACTGCTATGTTTCTGTTATAATTGTAATTAATAGGAAAACCTTCTCAATTAGCGTCTATGACCTAAACACAACATTACACTGACACTAGTAATAGAGCTCGGCTCGCTCAGATATTTGGGTTAGCAGTACATTCCTGGCATTGTCACGGAATGTATACGGATCTAGCTAAGGGAATGATAGATTATCTAATGTCATGTAAGGTGCAACCGTTTATTTAGGTTAACTATGTCCAAATGTTATTCCAGTATTAAAGACTACAGTCTCCGATCTGTAAATAGAAATGATTTAAAATAATAAATAATATTGAATAGATTACAAAATTCTTATGAAAATGTTGTATCAATTTTACATTTAGACGTATTTTTACACTTCACGAAATAAAGACATTGATTCAAGACAAGCATTCAGTATTATTTTCCTGATCATTAGTGCCTTAGTCACCAAAGAGTTTTCTTAAATTTTCTAAAACGTTCGTTTCAAAAGCGTTTTATGAGGAACAGTTTTTTCTGTTCTCAGTTTATGAGAAACTACTCAAATAGTAAAGCACGCGTGAGTTGTCTCTCTCTTTTATGTTCTGTAAGTAAATTAGAATAATGTAGCGAAGTAAATAACAGAATAAATAACCGCGAGAATGTAATTTACGCGACGTAACTCACTTATGGCAGATATTCCGGAACTTGCCGCTTTTCTCGACTTTACCGGCGGGCTGAGAAACCTTGTAAGCTTTATGAGAGATTATTTTAATTGTTTTTGTTAGAAAATATCATGTATGTCGGAATTGGAAATAGATTATATAATTATAGAGCAGTCAATTTAAGTAAATAAGAACAGTAATCGTGAAACAGTCATGTCTACCACTGTGGTAGGATGGTACATTCTATGGTTTTTAGTATTTCTAAAGTTAATAAAAATTTATACTACTTTTTACTTTACCTTATTTGTTGGTTTCCGACGACATTTTTTTGCTATTCGTTTCCATGCTTTTAAATTGGGATTTAGGCACATGCGAGGTTTTGACAGCCATCCGGAGACTTGTGTACTTTTAATTAGTTATATGTTGTGTGACGCGTATATGAAGTTTTAGCTTTTGTTTTAATATTAAATGCTTTAACTCATAAGCTATCTCTTTTAAATGGATGGATTTTGAAAAATATTCGTATATTTTGTATTTATTTTATTGTAGTTAGGTAGAATATCTTCATGCTCTAGTCGGTTTTTAATATCATTTTAATTGCATAGTAATTATTAAAAGATATCGATATAAAATTATCATGAGAAAATTGTGAAACAGAAAATGCACAAAACAACAAGTTGACAAACAGAAGATTGGTTACTTGTTGTTAAAGACCATGTGAAATCAAATTAATTAGCAAAAAATAACATCTTCTAAAACTTTTATCTAAGCAGTATTGTTAAAGGATACTAGCTGTTCCTCACGGTTTTACCCGCGTATTATCTACTATCTTACTCGTTGGATTTTCGAGATTAGAACTATCTTTGTACAAAATTTCACATCGGTTCAGTAGTTAAGAAATGTAGAAGATACACAATGACAGGCAGACAGCATTTATAATATTAGTAGAGAAGTAGGTTTTACTATCGTTTGATGCTTAAAACCTTTAACTTAATTTATTTGGCTTCTGCACATTCTGCAGACATAATTTTTCATAGCGCTTACAAGAATCACTCGGACTTCCAATTTAGTTCGTGATAGTTAAGACCAGGGCTGATAATTTATCAGGCGCTTTGTTCCCCGGCATTTGCACGATACGCCCGTACATCACGCGGGATTTGTTCCACAAGAACCTAAATTGTGTCCTGTTTACGGACGTTCATTTGATGGTAAAAAGTTCAATCTAACGGGCTTCCGGCAACGACCAACATTGTGCTGGAAAAACAGCTGTGGGTGATCCCACTCACAGCCGATTATAATACTAACATTATGATGAATAGTATTTTTTCTCTGTTAAAGAAGCCAATCGGAGGATGCGGTCCACCTAATGTTAAGTGATTGGCCGCAGCCCATGAACATCTACGACATCAAAGTGCCGCATATGCCTTGCCGGTTTGATGGGGATTAATTATGGGGAATTAAGAATGGAGTAGAACATAATGGGATAGGAATTTAAGCTTTCGGGCCACCGCTCACCTTACGTTCTGCTGGGAGGTAGTAATGACACTGGTGCAAGCTTGGCCCAATCGTGCTCGGCTATCACTCTTTTATTGCTGAAGACTTAAAGCATGTGAATTACCCTCACCTCTTAAGACACCTAATAATATAATTTCTGATCCGAAGTAATTTGTAAATACAAATTTTCGAAGAAACGGGGTTGTGCCAACGACATAAATTTTACGGTTCAACATTTCTTCTGAAATGCAATTATGCAAAATAAATGATTTCATTTGAAATTTAACAGTTATCTCATTTTTATAAAATAAATCTAAAATTAAATTCAAATAATTTTCTTTGTAGTCAAACGAACTTATTTATAGAACGTTACAACGAAAATCTATTAAAATTACTAATGAGATACTCAATGTAAGTCGTAGCATCAACGTAGATCTCTGCTACGGAGCCGCTACGAAATAAGTAGTAGTGTGTGCAATATCTCAAGAATGTCATTGATCTATACGTCATAATTGATTTAATGAATTAATTAAACATCTTATTTATTTACAAAGTAACAATTTTCCAGTCTTTTTTCCTTAGAATATTGTATCTGTATTTACGATGTTTTGTAACCTAGTTTTGATTTTCCGTGAATGCCGAACAAAAAAGCCACATTTATATATGAAATAAATAAAAATAAATCTCGATATTATCGCTCACCACACCACACAGAACAATCGTTTAACATCCCTTAAATTATTTCGCGTTGCGGTACAATTCCCAGAAACTCAATTTCATTAAGATTAAGCTTTCCGAACAATGAGAAATTTTGTGGTATTCCCAGTGATTTCTAAATAAACGAAATATATTTTGTAGTCGCTACTTGTGATATTAATTTTTCAGACCAGTCAGCCAATAGAAATGTATCGTTAAAGGTTTTTTCGTCCATTGGCTGGGGTCTTCGATTGAACTAAAGTCTTTCTTGATAGGATATAAAATAATAAATGACATCAAAAATAATACGTACTTGAAGTTTAGTTTTCTGCATGAAGTAGGGAATTGAATTGTCTTTCTTTAATATGTTATATTCTGTGAAAACCATTTTTATTCAATCTAAGTGAATTTAAATTGTGCTCAAAGAAGTACATTATTTTTTAATTAACAAATATGTTTTTTGGTGTGTTGTAATTGAATTGATGTTACGAAAAGATCATACTATATCATATTCATACATTGAGAGTGAACTTTTGAAGTGGGTATTCAGCGACAAAATGAGGAATACCGAAAATTGCTGAAATGTGTTTCAATATGAAACCTCCAAAAATTCTACCGTGCAATTCAAGTTTCAATAATAATTAGTACGGGTATCGACAGATTAATATTTTTAATAACGAAATTGGTGTTCTGCGATAACTATCTTCAACTGTGATAACTGTCTATATTCATCAGAGTTATAAACTAGAATTACTCACATTCAATTGTTTGCAATTCTGGTTAAAGAAACACAATGTTTAGTAGTTCGGATGTCAGTGGAAAATTATTATTAACTTGTAAACAATTCTTTTATATTCAAATAAACTTTTAACCTTTCATTTTTAAAGAATTTTGACCAATTTCATCGAAAATCGACCAATAGTGTTGGGTTTATTTTTATATCGCAATAAAGAAATGTTTGACCATAGTTTCACGTGGTGGAAAGTGATAACATGGTCAGATTCAAATTCAAATAACTTTATTTGGTGAATGTAGTTACATAAGGTGTCGACTAGTTAAATAAATCTTACACATTCTGCTTGTCAGTTAGGCATGCAAATGTTCATTATATAATTAAAATTAATGTCTGATAACAATATTATTTAAAGTTGATAAGTGAATACAAATTAAAATAAATACAAACAAATCAAGCATAATCCATAAATTCGTCAAAGTTATAAAACTGCTTCCCCATCAACCTGCTTCTGAATATATTTATTGGTAATGGTTTTATATGGTCTAGGATGGAACACATTAATTAATAGAGTAATATACTAATAGTAGGATTGGCTTGGCTAATCGCTATGTCTTGGTTGTTTGGGGCTCCAGCAGACAAGCAGCGAGCCACAATGAGCTAGTGGCGGTTGAGAGCTTATCCTTGTAAACCCGCAGTAACAACATTAATAGCTTTAGGAATAACTGGCTGTTAGCCTTTGGTAAGCCTCAGATCCTAAAGAATAAGTTACAACAGAACGTATGCGGACTTCGCTTTGATTTTTTGCATGTAATGATGATCTTTTATAATAACAGCGCTGTTCAATTGTCATATTTGAACCCTAATTTATTCTACATTCAAAGAGCATATGACTTTTGATTTGTATTCTTTCTGGTAACTTAAAAAATTACTATTCATAAGTACTTTGTAAAAAGTTTACATGAATAAAAATATTTTCTATTATTTCTTTTTTCTTTTATTTTTTCATAGTTTTTCCCTTTTCTTTCTTAGGCAAAGGAGATTATGTACATCTGCATTGCATGTTCTACCTCTATACTCTGTATTATTATTCTTTGTACGTGTTGGTACGTTTGTGTACTGTAAGTCAAAGAATGTAAAAAATGAATCTATACATATAATAAAGCAGTAACCGAACCATTTCTGTACATTGAATATTTTTCAAAAAGAGTAATTGGTATGCAATATGTATGTTCTATAGATACCAAAACCAAGGTTAGAATTTTTTTTTTCTGTTTGTCTGTTTGTCTGTTTATCTGTTTGTATGTTCGTCAATCACGTAATAACCACTTGGCAGATTTTGATAAAATTTCATATGTTGATAGACCATGATTAGGTGCAACTTATAGGCTACATTTTGTTTGAAAAAAATATTTTTAGGGGTGGCTTCCCATACATGTAAACGGAGGGTAAAAAAATAAATGTGCGAGTACATCATTAAATAAGGTGTCATTGGATAGGTCTTTAAAAATGAAATGGAGCTTTCTAAGTGCGTTTTTTGCTAAAGTAAATATTTTTTGAGATATACGCTTCTAAAGTCGTAAAAATGTCATACCACGTGCCAATGTGAGATTTTGGTTGAGTAACGGACATGCATTTTTATACTCTTAACGTATAGATTAAGACGTTACAAACACTCAATAAATTATTAAAAATCTTCAAAAATAACAAAATCTCCGCCCGCGGCTTCGCTCGCGTGGGCTACAATTTTCTGTATTATGAAGAGGCGCGCGCAGTGTGAGATTTTGGTCAAACCTATTTCCATAGAAAATTATAAAAAAACCATAGACATTCGCATATATCAGCGGCCTTGCGACCGTAATTTTTTAAACTTTTGTTGTGCGCCTCTAAAAATACAGAAATTAGTAACCCACGCGTGCGAAGCCGCGGGCGGAAAGCTAGTAAATAAATAAATAAATAAAGCAATTTCTGTACGTCTGGTACTATGGATTATGCGCTTATTCTATTGTGTGTTCTACCCTATATTCTGCATTATCGATAGTAGCATTTTTTTTTATTTACATAATCAATTATCTCCGTGCATTGCCACAGACTATATTACGATGTGCGGAACCGCGCGGCGTGCACATTTGATAAATTGTGCGCAGTAATGGACTCGACAGGGGTTTTGTTATCACTTTGTGGAGTATAAATGGATTTTTTGCTATAGCAATATTGCAAATGTAATATACGTAGCTTTTGACCGGAAGTTTTTGTTGGCAGAGTAAATTGAAAATGTATTTCGTAAAAATAAATTAAACAAAAATGTTGAAGATTTTTTGTTGAAAACATTTTCGAAGTAAAGTCACAACAAGTAAGCTGTAACTTTATTTTAATGAAAATTCATTTCCTTGACTTTATTCGCTAATTTTATGAAAAATATACTCGATTTATTTTCGGCTCAGTTTTATAGGTCAGTCATTAAATTTTCATAAGGTAAATCCATTTATGAAAGCATTCTTAAAAAAATATACTTAGATACGTTAATTAACAACATTTTGTATAAAAATCCTTCTAATAGGATAAATGTGAAAGTTTGGATGTTTGAATATTTGTGTGTCAATCACATGGCAACTATTGAACGCATTTTGATCAAATTTCAAATAATTATTATTAAATATAGCTTAAAACATAGTAATTTCACTTTTGTACCAGCAAATACTTAATGGTTTAGTGTTTGCATCATTACCATTACACTTCGTTACTACTTTATGTACATGTGTGGCCCTTTCAGTCGCCCATCATTTAAGGACATGAATGTATAATAATCGTTACTGTAAACAAATGTTACTAAACACTAGTTAATGCGGTCCCCTTTACTGACCCATATACACTACTAATCCCTCGTTTAACAGCCCTAGTTAAGCATAGATTGGATCATGAAACTAGACAATTGAAAAACGTTTTATAGGAATCTAATCCACACCCTCAGGCGCAATCGACACTGCTCTCCACCACAATTGGGCCGTCAAAAGCAATAAAATTGAAGCGTTATTTAAAATTGCGTTCCTAAATTCGTTACAATTTTCAAGTGTTTATTTTACTTTAATATTGAAACGGTGAATTGAGTTGGAAATTCGCATCATACTAAAAACGTTCCACTGTGTGCTAATATCAAAAATTAATCCCAGAGCGCGCTTTGTAAATATTTAGCGGGAATTAAAGTTAATTTGATGGCGCTCGGTCGTGCATTCATTTACGAGATGTAAGCACGCCTAAATGTTGCGCTAAGGCTGCGGGGCGCGAGTTATTGCAACGCGCCGGTTATGTGTAGGAATGTCAAATAATTGGTGTTTAGCTGGTAGAGTCGAAGAAGAGAATGAATCTTAAATCTACAATAATATTTAAAAAGTGGAAAACTTTGCTTGTTTGTTTGGTTGTAATGGATAGGCTCAAAAACCGACCGATTTTAAAAATTCTTTCACAATTCGAAAGCTGCATTAATTACGAGTAACATAGGCTATATTTTATAGGCTATATATGACATCATGCGGAGCGAAACCGCACAGATCATCTGGTAACTGTATAAATGGCAGGTAACAATGACATTTTAATCAAATTAAAATATCTTAACAAGTTTCTGTTGCTATTTTAAATATAAATGCTTAAATTTAAGACTTCATTTCTAAACGTTTTTTCTAATTTTCTCGATTTAAATTGGCCGACTGGCTTTATATGTATTGATTATTTTTATCAATATTTGAAGAAGTGAACATGAAAGATTAAACCTTATAAAAGCCAGAATTTCAAAATGTTGTCATTCGTTCATCAGCAGCCTGCGCGTAAAGTGACTTTACGCGCTTATTAATTATTCGCGTAATTGTGAAAGTCAGCTCCAGATAATGGCCTTGAGACACGAAAGTATTCTCCGTTCGTCTATGAGCGACCCGCGTCACCGCAAGTCGTTCGTCCATCAGAAGCCCGCGTCATGACGCGTCACTTTACCGCGCTTGTTAATTATTCGCGTAATTGTGATAATCAGCTGCAGATGATGGCCTCGGTATTACTTACAGTATATTCTTATATTACCTATGTCGTTCTATCAGCGACCCGCGTTATCATACGTCATCCGTCCATTAGAAGCCGCGTCATGACGCGTCACTTTACGCGCTTGTTAATTATTATCGTAATTGTGTTAATGAGCTCCAGGCACGGACGCGACGTAATGTCTAATAGTATGCGATGTGAATTGTAGGGCCATTTCATACGTGGATTTAAATGTTGTATGTGCAATCAATATTTATACGTCTATGTAGACATAGACGTATATACGTCTATGTAGACATAGACGTATAGATGTCTATGTCTAGCCTACGTCCAGCATTGGACGAAGATAGACTGATAATGATGATGATGATGATGTGCAATCAAGGATTTTTTATGTTTATTTATTTATTTATTTAAATCAATTAACACGGTTTACATTAACCAACGACATTAATTGACTTTATAATTAATATTTATTCACTCAGGATCGGTTTATTTATTTATTTAGATATACATAATAGTAAACAACCAAAGATACGAATTAAATTGACCGGTTCGCGAATAAAAAAAACAAAATTTACTTAGAAAATAATTGATTTCACAGAATTATACTATAGTGGTAGGGGGAGG
>LQNK01002928.1:42672-67510 GCA_001586405.1 Phoebis sennae | reverse complement strand
CACCAACAAGTTATCCTGCAAATTCTAAAATTTTAATCCATAACAATAAAGAGTAGAGAGGTATACGATATCCAGGGGGGGGCAGCTGCCCTCCCCTGCCCCCCCCTCGGTACGCCCATGGGTGGGAAGGAGAAGCAACGAAGTCCCCGCGACGTCACTTTATACTTCCTGCAACGCACAATTTAGGAACCCCTATTATAAATGTTCTTGTCCAAAGTATTTCACGCCGTTAAACTAAGTGAAGCGTATAATGCAGTCCACATGTGATGTCGGCGGGCGACACGTAGTATTTGCTTGGCCGGTGGAGACTCAGAGGAACCGTAATCGCAAATATTCGCTTTAAAATACAATTCTATTATCTATTACACTCCGTTGTAGGAATCGCTAGCGATAAGACCACCTTTTGTATGTATGTATAGTTTGTAATTTTTATTATTTCCTAGTTTGTTTAGTCTTATGTACAATACTTTAGAAGCTATAAAGTGTTCATTCATTCATTCATGGTTAGGATGTTTTATAAGTTTTAATACGTATAAATTATTATATTTCATGGATATATTTTTGTAATCTTTAAGATATTATTTTCTTTTTGTTGTATTAGCGTTCTACATAAACCTGCCTTCCAAAGTCAAAAATATTTTCTCATACGTATCTGCTAGTTTCGAAAATTAAAGCGTTTAAACCAACAAACATGCTTTTCTGCATTCTAATATTATTTACTATAGATACTCAGGGAACAATTATATTTAATTATAGACCAAGTGAGATATATAAATATTCATTTATTATGGAGGAGAGTTTTTGTTTCATTTAATTATGCTTTAAAACAAACTTACAATTGAATCACAAGCATAGCTAAAGTTCAAACGAAGATAGTGCAGCAGTGGTATAAGTTGAGACGTTATTTGATAAGTTGAACAAGTTTTTGCTTCGCCAGCAATTAACACCAAGGAAAAACTATGACAGTCTATCAGTTAACAATTAATATTTCTTAAAACTTCACAAGATGTTATTATATCGACAAAGAAATATCAGTAACAGCACTGTGTCGGACGATGGCGATTTTTCTTTTTATTTAGTTTATTGTGATTTTTAGTTGAATATTTTCATTATATGCCCCTGGCTATAGCCATGATGAAGCCTTGCAAAAATGGATAAACATCAGCAAGAGGCAACGACCAAACTACGATTTTGGAAATAATATCCCTATCTTATATCTCTAGAAATCTTGCAACAATGTTTTGTTTGAGACATTGTAACACAATATTATATCAAACATACATTGCAAGACGGAAGGAAAAATCAAAAGACGGTACAACTTATTAGCAGAATAAAACCTTATTTTGTAAACCATAATAATATGGCGGAATTTAAAGATTATTCGCACGTCCAACAAAACACACTTTGTGCACAATTTTTACATTTATTTCTGTTTTGAGGGCAAGCTTTTTCGTGAAATATTTTGTTTGAGGCGTAACAGCACACTCCACAGTTTTCGGTTTTAATTAAATTCGTCCAAACAATGGCTATACAGTACAAGTAGCTAATTTTGAATGTGGCATAACATCCGTTCATATAATGTTTAGACTTGCATTTCAACTACATTTTTATTATTAGTATTTCAAAACAGTAGCCAAGTCTGTTTGCTTACTTATTTGTAAGGTTGGTTGCACATTTGTCTAGGATGCAAAATTCATTCGAATTTGTTTGAAGAAATTGTCAAATCCTACTAAGGAACGGGGAAGTATTTTAGACAAACACATTTCCATTCAATATTCTACCAATATCGTATTGATGTGAGGCAAGTTAAGACACATATATAACTGAAGTTTAACATGCTAGTCTATATAAATAACATGTCCTACTTCCGCGCTGACATTATCACGTTTATCGCTTAATAATGATCATATTTTTTTATTCATCACCATTTCTTCTTTTTGTAAAATTTAATTCTGGCATAAAACAGGTTGTGCTACCTTCCAAGTTAATCATGTCATCATGTTGTATTGCTATCGTCCCGACAAATGAAGTATCAAGCTAAGATTCTACTCGTAACGAAAGACCATTAACTACTGTCCAACAATAATAAAAAAGGACATGAAAACTTTTCCCTGATTGTCAAATATATTACGTGAAAATTAAGTTAACATGGAATCGAATTACCAAAGTTTTTGAAGAATCGACTATGACTATGAAACGTGTAACGGGAGGCCAGATTTATGTCGCTGTAATTTCGATAGTCTAGATTATTTTTCGTTCCATTGCTTGCCTTGTATAAAATTACGGTGGTAATTTAAATAAAGGCTTGTATAGAAGAAGCAATGTATAGCTTGAAGGTAAAAATGTCACCAGAAAATTAGTTGACCAAAAAATAGCTTGCGACTCTGAGAGGTCCCAAACTTGATACGTCATTAGGGTGAATGAGATGCAGTGTTCCAATTTACTCAAACGAGGTAATACGATCTTTATTCTGTTCCGTGAAAGGCGCTTATCCCGTAAACGTGGGATGTTCGGGAGGTACACTTTGTCCGACATCTCTCATGATTTCATTTGGCTTTGTTTTATGGATAGAATAAAAGTACTGCGTGGCGTGTAGTCTACTTCTACTAGCATAATACCCACTGATTATGTGTAAAAAATGCTGTTAATAATTATACTCATGTTATAAGTGCTAAAATTTATTGGTTTTTAATTATTAATGTATTCTTTTTAGCTGTTTTAGCTTAGCTTTTAAGATGCAGGTAAAGATTATAGTAGGTCACCTCATGTGGTGTAAGTGACTACTGTAACCCATGAACCCCTGTAACACAAAAGGTGTATCGATTGTCTACTTTGCCATCCTCAGGAGAGGAAAGGGGTTAAGGAAAGGATTTTAGAGGGGCAAGAAAAAAAGGAATCGGAAAGGTTAAAACCCGGAATATGGGCTGAATATTCCGGCTTTTTACCCTATGAAATAAAGTTAAATACTGCTTCAGTCTGATATCCTACGGGTGTTATATCGGTTACGGTTTATCGGTATATCGTATTTAGAAATAATTGATCAAAAATATATTAAATGACCTAAATACTTGTAGACAGAGGCGGAAGTTTGTAACTGATAAAATTATACTAGTTTAAACTAATACAAATACATATTTCAAGGACATTGATGTATTGTTTCTTGAAGTAAAAGGAAACGAAATCAATGTAGCGAAAAGTTCCATCTTCTCGCAAAATTTCCCACGAACACGCTGAGCCAATTTATTCGGTTTTGTTGCAATAAATCCAGCGTGTTTGGTCTCTGAGATTTATTCGCAGTTTCCTAGCTCATATGAGTTTTATGTGCGGTAAAATGAACAACTAAAATAAAGGACTTTAATTAATAAGCGAATTTTGCTGTAGTTTTGCACAATGAATTGCATTGCATTTTATATTTAGTGCGGTCGTATGAAGTTTTTCAGGTTTTTGTGTCAGGTAGAAAATAATTAATTGATGGTACATTATGCTACAGCCTTGGAGTGTTCACCTTTAGAGTGGATTTCTTTTAACCTTCACTTCATTCAACGTTTTGGAGAAAAGCAACCTATTTTTCATTAGCTTCAGACTATAGCCATTCCGTCACTATAGATATATAGGCGTATTGCTATAAAAGCAGTAGCTTGCTTCGGATTTGTAACAGAGAGTTTGTAAGTGTTACGTCCACCTCCACGTGTTATAAACACGAAGATTACGTGATAAAAGCATTTACTTAGCTATTATTTAACATTTCTAGAAATGTATAATTGTTGTAAGTTCATAATCTCTCTAGTACACGTTATGCAGCTCCAAACGCACTAACTATGCGAGTCAGCAGACATTCCGTGTGTTCTGTCGGATAATGGCCGCCAGGGAGGGACTCACTTAGCTGCTTCAGTTATCATTGTATCATATGACTAGGACCTTATTAATACCTCCTCCTCCCCCGATTCCTGTCCAATTCTGTTGTATTCTTTCGTGCCTTTATCGACTTTTTGTTAAGTTTATTTTTCTTCTCTTCGAAAGCTGTCAAACCACCCGCAACTTCTGGTGTTGTAGCTACAAACGGTATAAGAATACATTGTGTATCGTTATACTAGCGAGGCTTTTATTTCCCTAAGTATTTCTTTTCTTCTTCCTTAATCCATTTATCATAATACTAGCAAATCTTTGCCTGCAAGTTACATTACATAAATAACAGGGCCTTAGCAGCTAAGAGCTCAAGTCCGTCTCGTATAATGTATGTGAGGTCACAATCACCGGCGCATTGAGGAAGGCATCGATTACAAGTCGGATAGCTTTGTAGCATTTGATAGCCAAGCCTCGTGCCTCGTGGAGGAATGACACCTTTCTAACATTAGTTCGTAATTCTACGCTAATGTTTGATATTCTATGTGTCCTTACCCGATTACGCGACCAGAAGGAGGGAAAATATTGTATATATGTTTTTATGGAGCGTGGTGGATATTTTTATGATTCCTAACGCAAACGGCTTGTCTTAACTCTGTCACCAAAAATCTACCTGCTATTAAAATTGAAATGACTCAATGTGACGTGAATAAGAACGAAAATACAAAAATTGGAGCGTTTTTCGCACAGCCATCAATCAAAACTCGCTAATTCAGTATTCTCTAACGGAACAAATTATAGGCTTTATTTCACGCATACCACTAAAACTAGTTCGGATTGAGTTGAAATGTATCAAATGTATTTTTATTTAAGCGTTGTCCGACATTTTTATTTAAAGTTGTGTGAATATCTACGCCAACCCTCACTCACATAACTTCGGATATATTTATTAACCTGAGTAAATAAATATTTGGATAATCGAAGGAAGACAAAAAGAAAGTTCCCAAATCCTTTGTGTGTTTTTGGAGGTTAATACACAAAGGGTCCAGCTATCTACACGTAATTATATTACGTATACCATTACAAATGTTTTTTTTAAATTGTACAAAGTCGATTTAGACCATCAATAGCAAGAGAATTTTATTATCCTTTGTTTCAATCTAAAAAGTCTTTAAAAGTAAAATAGCATTGAAATATAAGGAATTATACCTTAGAATTTTGACAATTTCCTTATTATTTTGAAATTTTCTGGGTGGGTTGGATTTAGAACAATTAAAATAGAGTTGTTATAATAAAATTTTTCTGATAATTTGTTCCCTTTCATTTTGACAAGAGGCAGCCAAAACTAAAACCAAAACCAAAACTAAAACCAAAACCAAAACTAAAACTCTAGAAGAAAGTATAGAATTTAACTTTTACAAATGTATGAGGCTTAAGGTAGTCTATCAGAAACACATTTTACTATGTTAAGTATAATAATTTGAAACATTGCCTACAAAAAGCCACTCTGTTGATCTACACACGTGTATCCTTTTCCTTTGAAGTAATAAGGGAATTGTATCATGTACCGGGAAGGACGTAATAATTCATCCACATTATCCAAATTAATTGGTGGGTTGGTAAGAATACCTGTAACGTGCGGCGTCAGTGCTCCGACACCGCGCCATCCATCCTCGGCGAATTGTTCATATTACAACTTCGCAGATTACACGAGCAGGAATTGCTTTGCGGTTAATTTGGAAGGTATACTTTGAAACTTTTCTAATTTACTTACGCATAAACAGTGATCAATTGCCCTGCAGTTTCTTTATGATGGGGCGGACAAAGGAGCTGACGCCTCGTTGATAATAGAGAATCTCGGCTATATTCTCGATATGAAAATCGACTATTTCACCCCCATTTTTTTTCTCTTATTTTTCGTTACCCCCTACGGAATTCACTCAACTTCAAACTTGACATTTTATTCTGTCTAAACTATGAAATTTAATCAAGATCGAATAAACAATACTCAAGTTATCGTCGGACAAAGATTTTCATACTTAATACAATCGCCCGGTCTTCTCGACTTTAAGACCTCTCTTCGCTGAGTCAATAAATGACAAAATCTCAAACCCCTTTTAATTGGTTTATACTTTATTGTTGCTTCCTTCCAGTAATCCCTTTGAAAGGTTTCTACCAGCTCCTTAAAAGATCTTCTATCTGAGGCGGCTTAATAATCCCAATAGTTTTATTCTAACTTGTCTAATTAATCGAATTAACCACGTAGAAACTCGATCCTTCTGAAATGAGGAAGGAAAGAAAATAAGAAGGGTTTACAGTCTTGACGATTTAAAAGTAGTAAAGTTTACGGCATTGCTTGCAACGCTGTTAACCTCCGAAGGTAAACGAAACCGCTCTTGAGGTTACATTCTAAACAAAAATAAAACGGATGTCTAGAATTGGAGGATCTCAATTAGGAAATGTATATAACTAGCTATGCTCTGCAGTTTCACCCGCGTATATAACCTGTTCCCGTGGGATTTCCAGGATTATAAGTATCCTATGTCATCCTTCTGGTCCTAAGCTAGTCCAGCAAATCTAGAGTTATAAGTGTTGTAGCAAACCCGTCTTTGTTTTGTAGGTAAAAATGTGGAGCGTCAAGAATTAATACAAGGTGAATTAAATAAAGATAGAGAGAAAGGAAAATATTAGTAAAATTAATGCATTGAAATTAAATTAATTCACAGCAAATGAAAACAGTCTTTTGAATCATTTCACCACCGATTCAGATAACAACGTTAGTTAAGATTACGTTCACAAACATAAAGGAACGAATACTTGTAGACGAAAGCGGAGAACAAAATAAATATTATGACAATACCTACTAAAATCCCTTTCTTTTATTTCCAGAAAATCATGAACTTAAATGTTTCATAACAACATCATATCTCAGTACATTCATATTCACGTGATATTTCAGGTCTAAATAAGAGTATTTTATCGCAATCCAGGCCAAAATGTGACGCACTGGAATAGCTAATGTGACCTTTGGAAGGTCGCGTATTAAATACACATCGCTTGAATAATGTAGTGCCATTAATATTCGCTACATCAAAGTTAATGTCGTGATAATGACACATTTTTATACGAAGTGATTACGTTTACACCTAGGATTACGTGATTATGATGTGAAATTCCGGTGTAGGTGAGCTACAAAAAATGGGGCAACGATTTGAGAATTTGTACCGTTTATTGTCAATTAAAAATATGTAGAGTGGGAATTGAATATTGCTCAGGTAAATTCAATTGCGAATGTAACTCAGTCTGTCTCTCTGTAAACCTTTTTCTTCTTCACGCTTAAGCCACTCAACCGATTTGGATGAAATTTTGTACAGAAATTGTTTGAAACCCGGGAAACCACATAGTATAGCTTTAATCTCATGGGAACAGGAGATATATTTATTTATTTATTTAAATAAAAACATAGCCATTTTACCTCTTATAAAAACTAATTAATAACTGAATGATATCAATTGACAACAGAAAAACTAATCCTTAGTATATAGAGTGAAATTCCGCCGAAAAAACGAATGCCTTGACCCAAAAAATAATATCCAACTTTTGTGAAGTTGGCGCGCAAATTTCAACTTTTCCCTAACATTATAATTAATGTAATGAATACGTGTTTTTATCCGACTTCCAGGCTTGAGTGCCGATTACTTTCTTAATTAACTAAACTTGTAAAATAAAAGATTTTAACGAAGTTTATGTAAAGGTGTATAATTTCCCCCCACCCCCAATATTCCACGGACCAAAGTGACTTGTAATTTGACGCCCCCGTTTACTTTCCGTTTGACGTTTTCTGGGAAAATACTCGACGCTCGAGATGCCCTCCTTACTTTGTGAAAGTGGAGACTAAAAGCAGCGATAGAATACAAGATAAATACAAGTTGTGAAATATTGTGAAAAATCCAAAATTAGAATGGCTCGTCGGTCCATAATTTTCTATAACGTGTCTGGTTTCCTGAATTTAATAAAAATCCAGGCGCATTTCTCTCCTATTCTGTGATCGTTATTTCCTTACCAATACAAAAGTATCGCAAACGCCAGGAAAATCGGTTAATAACTTACAAATTTATAATATTTCTATGAATATATTACCCAAGTTTTCCTCCTCTTGTTCGCGACACAAAAGTTGTACCTTCCCCGCAGCTAACTTGAACGCATCGACGCCTCCAACCTAGAAACGCCGGTAATTTCCAACGCCTAACATCGAGATGAACCTCTATTTACATAAACCCCCCGCCCCACTTCTTTCAATCCCCTTCACGCTTTCAACAAGATGTTAATATAAATTTTCTTGTTAAGTGATGCCCTAATTGTCGTCAGCTAAGTGAGATGGAACGAAATTAATTAAAAAATAAAAGGAAATTTTTCCATTAAGACGAAGGGCCAATCTGTGGCGCTGCTTTTAAGCGGGAAATTACAATTTGTTTTATGTTCCTTTATTTTTTGGCGTCACTTTTGATGAGTGCTTTTTATGATGAAATGTAAGAAAGGATAATGTTTTAAGACTATGTTCAATTAGTTTGAGTGGTGGATGGCTGTTCTGAGTCACGGATACACGTGGAAGATATTTAGACGATAATATATTTTCAAGGAACGAAACAATAGTAAACAATACTAATATTAATATTAGGACAATTAAGCATTTAACAGAAAAATTATGGTGTTTCCTTCAAGCCAATTTAGTTTGTGCATTTACATTTCAAAATGTTTTTTTAAAATGTGAACTAGCGCTCCCCACACGCAACTCGGACTAGCTGGTTTATTTCAAAGTGCTTCCCAAACTGGAATAAAAATGGAATAAATAAATCCTTGGAGGAAGGTTGTAAAGTATACTAACTAGTATTACGTAGTACCGCTCTTTGATTGAGCATTCTTTCAGTTCTTTTACTTTTAAGACTTCGAAAAAGCTATACGTTTTTATACAAATTGAATTTTCTTTGAAGGTAAGATAGTAATACTAATATTTTTTCTTATGTTCGTGGTAAATTACTTAATAAAATACACATAATTCGATATCTTCAAAGCTTTTGTATAGTGTTACTAAAATGCTTGCGAGAAATACGAGATTGTTAATAAGTGTTTTATAAAAAAAATCAAATCAAAAAATAAAATAAAAGTGTTAACACAACGTAATCTCACATTTCTCTCATCTAAGTACTTTTTTTTTTATGGCAGAGCAGGCAAAGGAGCAAGTGGGTCACCTGATGTTAAGTGATCACCGCCGCCCATGAACACCTGAAACACCGGGGGTATCACAGGTGCTTTGCCGGCCTTTGATGGACAAATACGCTCTTCTCTTGAAGGCCCCAATGTCGAATTTGTTCGGAAATACCGCAGATGGAAGGTCGTTCCACAGCTTCACCGTCCGAGGCAAGAAGTTGCGGATGAAACGCACGGTGGTAGATCGCCAACCATCCAGATGGTGTGTAAGTAATTCGAAGTTCGTTAAGATCTATAATTTAAAATCGCATAAATACATATTATTAAATGTATTATGATTCCTATTTCATTACATATATAAGACAATCTAACGTACAATTATACGTATAGAGTAAGTTCCACGCCATCGTACCGTACAGCAGACTCCACAAATACTTCTGAATAAAAAGTAATTTGATAAATCGTCCGAGTTCTGAACCCAGCCCAACTCGCTAAATCTATTAATAAATAACAAGTCTGCAGATGAAGTACAAAACTACAAAATAAGTATTTTCCCATTTCCAGACGATTAGCTATTTCTTTTCTAATTTGATGCGAAGGTAATTTTGTGAATGAATTATTCTCCGTATTTATGATTATTTAATAGCACGATTTTCTTCTGAATATTTATATTATTTGTAGTTTAATTTATAATTTTGAAATTAAAATTGCTTTTACGATTGTAAGAAAAGTTATGTTTATTAGGGATTGAAATATTTGGTATAGTTATTTTCAAATTGCGTAAGATTTCATAATCTATGTCTAAGATAAAGCCCATTTTCGTACATATAGTCACAAAAAGTGGTTGATTATGTTGTATTATACTGATCCGCTTGTGTTCAGTGTAATGTAAGTCTTAAGTGTGGTCTTTATTCCGCGTTCAACGCAAATTCAAACTAAAATTCAAATCGTTTATTTTTTTTATTGACTTTTTCCAAGCTCTTTTGAAACGTCACAAACATATATTTAATTTACCACTGATTAGAAGGCTGTGTCTACCAAGATTTACCTTTCAACTGTAATATAATTTATAAGCATCGTTGTGTATCCACCTCATTTATTTTGTGTGATCAAACGTCCCGAGCCGCTTTCATTGAATGTAATTAGTTTATTTCGGCTGCCTGCATTTACAAGTATTTATGATGATTTTAAAGCAATTCAGGAAATCATCCATGTTTGTGCAGAAATATCAATTTACCTTTAATTAGTCCAGAAATATTAAGTATATTGAAAGTATTTTCAATGAAATAAATTATTTGAATTTATGAGTCATAATAATTTATTCATCATCGATAAATAAAGTCTAATCACAGGAAATCTAAGGAATGATTAATTGTAAAGCCTTCTGTAATTAGAAGGGTTTCCTAGATAATGTATTATTCTTTACCGAGATTGTTTACTTTACAGTATATAAAGATTAATTCATCCACTAAGATACGCCCCACTATTCTTTTTAATTGTTGTCAGTATAATATGTATACAAGCTTTCGTTTGTGAGAAGTTCTATGTGTGCACACGCATAATAAAATAAATAGACTAATCAGGACACACTATTGCGATCATATTCCAAATTTCCAAATTCAAAAATTGGTGGAGCGCGTTTTCGTGGCACTATCTATAGTACTATGAGTCTTTCTAGTCAATAAATTAAAAAAGCAAGAGTAAAGTTTTAGATGCACGACGTACTGACTCCGAGGTTCGCGCGTGACAAACGGCTGCAATTTGGCGGATGTCTACACACTCGGTATTTGTTCACGTCGCGTCTCCCTGATTGCCGATCATGTTCGTAATCCGCGTGTAGGTGGAGTACATTGACAATTATACGGCATTAAGGAAACACGTTAAAGTCGGATTGAGAGAAATCAGACGATAGGGAAACATCGTTTACATGATATGTTCAAGAAACTGGTTCTTGGATTTTTTGGATATACAAATGCTGCTATTTGGCCGGATCTTCACTCGGGTTTGATTCCCGGATGGCCATAAGAAATAAGTTATTGAGATTTTCTAAAAAAGCCACAATAGCAGCCTGGTTCCTAAGTCTGGAAGTTGGCGGTGTCGTGTTGACGGTACTGACGGTCATAGTGGCCAATGTCAACAGAGATCAGCCAGGTACGCAGGAGATATATATTATCCTGCGCCTGATCTCTCACAAGACGTGTCGGTCTGCCGTCCCATCGGATTATGAGAGTGAAGGAATACAGAATGCACCTGTGTTTGCGCACACACTTGTGCACTATAATATCTCCTGCGTACCTGGCTGATCTCTGTTGAGATTGGCCACTATGACTGTCAGTACCCCTACTGTAGGCATTTGTTTTTTGATCATGTTCGTAATCCTCGGGTATAGGAAGTAAATGAATAGTTAAGAGTTATTAACGGTACACATTAAAATTAAGATAAATCCAAAGAATGCTGTACCTCTAAATTCAGATCATAGGAAAATACCTCATATTACCTGAAATGCTTAAAACCTGGTGATATTTAATTCTCCGTAGAGCAAATGGCACGCGGATTTTGTTCACGTTGCCCTGACAGCCGGTAATAGTCCCTGTTCTCATGTAGGTGACGTCAGTTGTTAATTAAGTAGTACTAGCGAATCGCATTTACACTACCTTATTAATTCTGATCCCATTAATTTTGTAGATAGTAAAACATGCAGTATTCCTTGTTCAATAACTAGCTCTTGGTCACAGCATCGCTCGACTTGGATCAATTAAAGGTATACTATGACATAAGTCAGCTACAATCATGTCTATACGAAGGCTCACCAAAATCCGCTCACCTGTATTTATCAGGGGAGTACTGGCCCTACCAGAAGAGTAGACCATAGGCACGCCATGACCCTTAGTAGTTTAAATATATATAATTGCTGTTGACTTTACGGTGACTTTTATTTCACCACCGTAAACGTCACAGAGAGTGGTTTCTTCTTGAAGTGTATACTGAATTTGTCGTCCTATTATTATAAGTGACATGTTGAAAGCTAAATCCACGTCTCGTCCGTGGCGTGACAAATGGGAGCAATTCAGTGGAATCTCAAACAGTGGAGTATTTGTTGGCGTCGGTCTGATCGTCGATCGGGGATTCGTAACGTGGTGTGCTCGTGCGAATGTCGATAGTGAAGTTATCTGATCACTATTTGTTACGTTTAGGTACATGTGTGATAGAAGGCCGGCCTTACACATACTAAATGTCTATCTGAATTTGGAAACTGATTTCAGAATCTTAAATTCCGGCACCTCGCCTCACACATATCTTTAAAATTCAATAGTACGATCCTTACAGGTTGACTTGAGAAATTCAGTATCTAAAAATTTAGCATGTGTGTGGCCGGCCTTAAAGAAAGAAAGAAGAAGCAAGAAATCGTGGTTTTTTCTCATAAATAAGTATCAAAGTCTTACATTATTTATTAATAATAATACGTCTTAAATATACTTTATTATCAATAAACTCTAACTGGTTTGAGCTCTCCCCCACACTAGGATACCCTGTTAGACCAACGCTAGCCGTAGCTCATGTGGTTGGTGACTTTGTAAGTTACTTTCGTCCTTTTAACCCATTTTTCAAAAATAAAAGTTTACCTCACCTTCTTACCTCATCGTCTGTATAATATCTTTATTATGAATATCTTAACTCATAGGTACAGATTTTATTTAGAACGTATCTATTTCAAATACAAACTTTATTTTCCCACCGTCCAACGACACAAGCTATCCAAAAACGATTACCTGAGCTCAGGCAGACGCTAATTAAGTTACCCAACTTTACCAACTTATTAAATTGCTTTCCAGCCAGAGATCCGCAGCTCGCGCCAAAGGCTTTATTTTTACTTTTATTCACACTTTCGGACGATACACAAAAGTTCGTAACAAAATATTTGTGAAAGGTCCATCCAACAAACAGCTCGAACTTTTGGGTAAAAGTTGGCGGGAAACGAACGATTTCAATATTTTGGCTGCTTGGTATGATTAATAAAATCAGTGGTACTTTAAGTATATTATTTGATTTGTCATGGTGTGATGGGACAACTATGTAAGGGTATGTAGTGTATCGTATCTTCCAACTTTTGTTGCAAATATTTAAATCTACTTTGTATTTTTTATATTATTATTATTTGTGAATGAATGAATTTTGAAATAGGACAACTAAATATATAAGAGACGTTGGTTTTGAATGACTTATGCTTTATTACTATATCAAATAATACACACTTAAATACTAACTTAGTCCAACATCACGTGAGAGCACACAATAGAAATAATTTTCTCTTCACTGAACCACGCCAAAATGTATTAGCATTTTCGAATGGTTAAATAGGAGTCTTAATGAGATATTGTTTAAAGTAATTTGTTATTTCATATACTCACAAGTTTTGTACACCATTTTATATGCAAATGCTATTTGTTAATTGTCAAAGTAATATAAAAACATTGTTGATTTGTGCTATGAATATCACATCTCCTTACATTATTACAGCTTACATGATGATGCTGCAACGTCATACTATCCGAAGTCAAATTTAGTGAAGAAACATTGTAGCTTTGTAAAGGACCCATCATTATATTAGGATTACATTATTTTGTAAGTTACGATGGGGTTGACGTATCCAAAGGGATCGAAACCTCTAAAATATAGAATAAATAAAGAAATGTCATATAGACGTCATTCCATATTTTTTCTATTTTATTATTTTTGTAATTATAAGTAGTTGTGAATTGTTGATTGTTGTCAACTATTTCTACTTATTTATTGTGTAGAATCACAGTACATTTATTTCGTTTACCCTAATTTACATAACTCTCTTTTAGTTTCTAACAGTATTAAAGAGTGAGATTTTGTGTGATCGTTTCAAAGCTTCAGCTTAAGAAGGATTGTTAAATATCGATTGCAGAATTTAATTTTCAAAGTTAGTAGTGACCAAGAGCAAAATCACTTTCACGAGTTTTTAATTAAATAAATTATTTTAATGAAAAGCAATATAAAAATCTTGGTCAATTCAATCAGCGGAGAAGGTCAATATCAAATAGTAATGGATTTTCAAGTAGCTTTTAAAATTGTGTTGAGCTCTATCCATATAATTTTAAAGATTTTTATAGCTTAATTATCATAGAACTTTAAAAGAGTTAATTATACTGAAAATTTATGCGTTCTATGTTTTAAAACCCTACTTCATATTTTCTTCTAATCTTACTGATTACGATCAGATTGGCGCAGTGAATGTGGCAATGGTCTATTGCGCTGGAGGGTGTGTTCGATCCCCACGAGTAGAAAATTATGATGTGATGAACATTGTAATTTTCAAGCTACGAGTGAAAAGAATAAGTATAATAATCTAAAATTAGAAGACAATTAATTTCGTAACAGAATGGCGACATTATATAAAGAAATCCTATAAGTTAAAAATTAAAAAGGAAACCCAAAGACATTCATCAATATTATATAAAATTCATATGAAATGCTTATCCTAGATGTATAAAATAGTCCATTGTTTCAAACTCCATTCTCTGAAATATTAATATAGGTTGTCCTGGGAAGGGGGCGGGGGGAAGAGGTCTGAGGTTCAGGATGTCGGCGCTGAGCGGGGCGGGCGGCGGCGTGGGCGGATGACCTGGTGCCAGGGGATTGATAGCAACAGGCATGTTACAATAGTCTCCATATAATTGTCGATGGAAGTCTCATACACACAGGGGATACTCGTGATATTTTTAACTGACTTTCAAAAAGGAGGGTAGAAGCTAACTTTTAATTTGTATATCTTCATCGATATCTCTGATAATTCTTGTTCCATTTATGCAATTGTACTGTTGATTGAGAGAATATATTTCCGTGGCAATCTTCTTATAATTAGCGACAATCTGATGATCTATGTGAATGCTGAGGATCGAATAGAAACCTCTTTAAAATTTAAGGCGCGGGTAGGTAGTTATGTTCACTCGACTCCTTCAAGTGTTTTCTTGAAGAAGTTACATTGTTTCGCTAGGGGAATTATTACTTTGAGTAATTTTTTGTATCTACAGTATTAGCGTTAACGCTTACCATCAGGCGTAACGTTGACCTAATCTTTATAAAAAAAAATCAAATGTTTATTTCATCCAATTAGGCCTCATTAGAGACACTTTCGAATTGTCATACATTTTTTTATTTAGCGCGGATTCAGTAGACCACCTCAAAATGGGAACCTTCTGTTCAGATAGCAATACAAAATGCCACCTGTATAAAGCTCTATGAATGGAGGTAAAGTAAATGTATAATTAAAATGTATGGAAGTATTATTATATATTCTCGCTTTCGCCCTGTCCGTGGTCCCTCCTGTGAAGTTTGTTTCGCAGCGGGAGCGGTATTTGCACGTGTCGGGACCTCGCACGTTCGCGCGGGGACATTGTTTCAATTTGGACTTTCGAATTAACACTATTTAAGGTTTCAATTCTATTGCTTTGTGTATACTAACGGAAATTTTAAAGAGTGTTCTATAGGGAACAATATGTTTTATGAAGCTACTTTAAATTAGATTTAATAATAATAAGTATCGTTCGGGTAAAACATGGTAAAATAGGCTAGTTTAAAATCCATTCACACATTTGATAGCCAGATGAAAATTATATTTTTACAAATAATACATATTTGTGAATGTTTTTTTTAATATCTTTATTAATAAAAAACAAAAAGATACATAGGTTCAGGACAGCGTCCAAAAAACCACTAAGATAATGTGTACCAATGGGTTTGTAAGGCCCCCTCTACATATCGGTATACGCCGACGTCATCTGTCTATGGATAGCGGATGCATCGGCAGACGTTAATTAATAATTACCTACCACAGCTGTCTACGGATAGACATATTACCCCATTTTCACGTACGCGAACGACATCGGCAGATGATGTCTGATGTGTAGAGATGTTATATTTTGTGGGTGGGTGGTTCCTTTTAAAAAAAAATACATTGTATTAAAAAAAATAACAATGTATTTTTTTTAAAAGGAACTCTATTGGAACACCATCAAAAACATTATTGTTAAAATATACTTTTTAATTGGTTATCAAATGGGTGAATGTCGTTTTTTTAATATTCAAAATTCTTTCAATTTTCTCACAAAATTATATTAATTGGGCCCAAAAAATCTTCTTACGACTAACACATAATCGCATGTTCTAACTTTATGCATCACATTTTAACAGATTAACTTTCTCGTTAAAAATTCTCGTAAAGTAATTCCTTGAAAAGACTAACAAAGGGGAACTTCCACCAACTTTTACAAGCATTGTAAGTTGATTTTTCTTTGGAAAGAAAATTTTGTTGTTCTGAAAGGTTTTTGTTCAGATAAATTGAAAGTATGAGGATCATAGAGTACGCATGGCCGGGTATTGAAAACCAATTGGGCGATGCTGAGCCGAAATCCAACGATAAGTGGATGCGATTATAACCGTCTGATGGCAGTTACGATCACCGGCTATGGCATACTTACCGTAAAGAATGACTTTATCAGTTTATACTTTTTTATGGATGTTGCTTCAATGTCCTACGATAAAATGAAGGCGCCCGGCTGTGTCTATCCATGTGTATTAATATGTTAAAACATGTTGAACGGATTTTGTACGGTGTTCATCAATAGATAATGAAGTATCTGGGGAGGATTTAGATAAAATTAAAAGGAAATCCATGCCAGAAAGCTGGTCACCAATTTTATTCAACAGTTAACATGTAGCTCACTATGGAATCCGTGGGATATGATTATTATGTCGGCGTTAATTGGAAAAACATCTTATTATAAATTACATTGTTTCATTTCCCCTCTTAAGGCTATCGAAGTATGTACGATGCTAATTTCAAGTGATAATGCTAATTTCAAGTGAAAACTAACGCTGAGTTTTGGATGAAATTTAGCAGAGAATTCTGATAACGTTTATATTTCTTATCATGAAGGTCCACGCGGACGAAGATTATGCGGGAAAGTTTTTTTTATAGTCTAGTGATATATTGAATTAGACAAGTTTTTGATATTGAGATTCCCGTTTATTTAGATTTCCGTCTATTGGTATCTAGTTTTTATTTTATTTTATTTTTTTATTTTTTTTATGGCAGAGCAGGCAAAGGAGCAAGTGGGTCACCTGATGTTAAGTGATCACCTTTTTTTTTAAGTTTCCTGTTATTAACGGCAAAAATCGCCAAAAGCTTGCTATCGTCGGATAAAAATTGAATATGCTTTTCGGAAACATCCGGGAGTGGGCGGCATGACAAATCAAAGGAACCCAGCGCTGATGCTTTTATTACAAAGACTCCATTATCGCACTAGCTATATTTAATTTTTATACTCGTGAATGTATCGAAAAAAGCTCTGAAAGAATTAGTTGGGAAACTTAAATCATAAATACCTAAGTATTACGATATTTATTAATCCACTAGCTGATCTGCGCGACTTCGCTCCCGTAGCATATATTATAGACTATAAAATGAAGCCTATATAACTCGTGGATAAAGTAGCTTTCGAATGGTGAATAGATTTTTAAAATGGGTCCATTAAATTTTTAGCCTATTTAAAATAGTTTTCCTCTTTTTAATATTAGTATAGATTATAAAAAACTGATTATCACTGTAAGACCAAGACACGTTACTTTAATTAAGTACAAATGTGTCATTATATGTGCTTCGAAAATTCACTCAATAAAAATCACGCACCGGTGCCGGTAACAATGTATTCTTCCAATCAGCTCCCCCGGTAGGCAGTTCTAATTCAATCCAAGCCAGGAAGTGAAATCAAAATTCAACTTGTGAGATTGATGACTCGAAACACCCGGGACAGGTGAGGCTAAATAAAGCCTGTAAAATGAAATCGGATCTCGAGTTTCATACCGAATTTCTCCTCTCATTGGCTCTACAAATCGTCGGACCAGTTGGGCGACTAGTCGCCGGATTCGACTCCCGATGGCGCGCGTTCGCTTCTCGTGTATGTGAACAAAATTGCTCCCAGTCAACTGAGAATTCACCCAAATTGCCTTTTGAATACATTAATAAGTGTTCACGGGCCGATATGTAAATATATTTTCAGTTTCGAGCAAAATTTTCGCTTCAGATCGCCATGACTAATTGAACTGTAGTTATTAAGTTCTTTTGTTCTGTTTTATCGTCGATGAAAACGGTTTGGCTTTTTCAAGCTTTATAATTTAAGGAAAATCACAAAAAAATGTCGTTTCTGTGAAATGGTGTCAAAATAATTTCGACATGAAGGTCTTATTGAGGAAAAGATGCTTAACGTAAGATCAGCGCGAAATAGCAATTCGAATCATATTGTACGTATTCCACACCAATGCATTCTATTTTTAGTCATAAATCTTTGCCTTTCTTCGGTTCTACTCGGTTCTTGATAATTTCGACGACCCGATGGGCGCAGTGGATATAGTACATACAATGGTCTATTGCGCCAGAGGTTGTGGGTTCGATACCCACGGGTAGAGAATTATTGTTTGATTAAAATTTTAACTTTCTAATGTTTGGTGTTATTGTATCTATAGTTTGTGTTTTTACAAAAAAAAGTATGTCTATCAGTTATCTAGTTTCCATAGTACAAGCTTTGCTTGATTTGGGACTAGATGGCGATGTGTTAAACTTCCTGGAATATTTATTTATTTTATCATTACAAGTGTTCATCATAATTCCTTTACTAGCTCCTATACTCCTATCACAAAGAGCTGTAATCTCTAATTGTATGTGTAACCCCGTATCTAGGCCACGAAACAACATAAAACGTTCACAATGGAGACGGGGTTAATAATATCATGTTGCGGTGTCAGTCGGTCGAGTCTTTGTGGGCTCCCGGAGGCTCTGGTTACGTCTCGATGCTCTCTGCTTATAACCTCGACTCGTTTACTCTCAAACGAATTTACCCCTTTTTGTCTGAGTGTAGATCTACTTTGTGGGTTTATTTTTTTACTATCTGTTCTGCGCGGTTTCGCTCTCGTAGTATTATTTTATATGGCCTAGCCTACCAGTGAAAATATACTTAGAATGGTGTAAGAATTATTGAAATCAGTCCAGTAGATTTTGTACAAACGTTACAAATATAAACACAAGTGTTTTTCTTTCTAAAATCTATGTTATTATATAAGATGCAGCAAACGAGAGGGGGCAGTTGATTATATGACTGCGCTGAGTAGGGAATAGATTTGACCTTATATATATCTCTATTAGATACACAAAAGAGCATAAGGTAGAAAACAAAAGAAAATGTGTAAAAATATGAATTGTCGGCACAATGAACAAATTAAATGTGACGTATAAAATGATACAATATGACGTCATCTTCTATCGTAGTTATTTTTCTCTATAAAACAAGCCACTTCTCGCTGTATGCTTAAATCTTTGAAGCTTGTGTGAATTTTCTATGATAATATACAATTTTAAAATCATCAGAAAATAGAGATTATAACAAATAAAATGTAGTGAGATTTAAAAAAATCAGATATTATAACGAGAGATTTTTCACTTGAAATGTAGGGTGTTTTTTCACAATTTGATTGAAAAAATACAGTGTCTTCAAGACATAAAAAAGCGAGTTTCAAACATAAAAACTAAAAACGCGGTTTTTTAAATTTTTGCATAAATATCACTATTTTCTTTTATCGATCGCGCTCATCTGCGAACTCGACATTTTTTTATCTATTTGCCAATGAAATATAATGAAGATCGGTTGTACAACTAGTTTATCATGGAGCAAAATGGAACACCTACATTCCAATAACACCCACCATCCTTATATAGAAACAGCGTGGTCGGTAGCTTGAGTGTACGAGTATATTGAAATAGAGCAAAGATAATGTTTCCTGCGACGAGGTGAATGGAATACCTCAATTTGGGTAAGTGCAAACTAAACATTGAATATACATTTTCACATTAAGATACTGTTCGTGTAAAAGGATCGGGAGATGTAGTAAAATTCGCATCAAAATTGGATTTTATTTCAAAGGACATCAGATTAATATCAAAGAGAATGCTATAAATATCGAACTTTTAATTTATTCGTTTTAATTTAAAACATTCCAATTTTTTAATTTAAATACCCACTTCAGGCACATTATTTTTAAATATTGTCCAAGGGGATATTCAGAGCGTGGGATTAAAAAAATAAAGTTATTTGCGTAAAAGTTCAGCCACTTTTAACTGAAATTAATGGCGTTACATTTTTATAATGACGCAATAAAACTTAAGTATGAAGATTTAATGGTAACAGTAAATATTAATTAGAGTTTGTCTACACCTCGGGGAAATTTGAGATGGCACGGCTGATTGCTAACCGGCGCACTCCTACGCTCAGTTTCGCTTTACCTCGGCACCACGAGGAACACCTGAGGCATTTAGCTAAAACCGACCTCCAGGGCCTTTAACTTTGAGATCTGAAAATAGAACTTAGATCACTGGCCCATTTGTGTGTTCAGTTATTAAATTATTACGACATCAAGATTATTACAATATTATAGTACATACAATATTATTGTTCGTTTTGAATTTTCAATATTGATGAGCACAAATGACAGGGATCTTAAGTTTGTTGACAATGTTTGATATCGTTAAAAAAAGATCTTTTGGTTGGGGTTGGATTATTTAGCGGGGCTCAATCTAAATAAACCCCGAATTGTTTTATTTGATTGGGCTCGTAGTTTTTAAAATATTGTAGTTCAATGTTTAAAGAATAGAAAAAAAATGAGCCAGACGATTTACTCGGAGTTTTAACAGTGCCAGGCACGTTCACACATATTTTGCAAATCATAAATAAGTTTTTATAAAAATAAATAATTAAACATTTTCTCTCTATTCCGATAAAACTTACGTTAGCGCAGTCCCTTCTCCTTCCTATCCTTGATTACGCCGACGCATGCTTCCCTGATCTAGCAGTCGAATGAGTGGAAAACCTTGAGCGATTACAAAATTTCTGCATAAGGTTTATTTTTGGTCTTCGGAAATATGACGATGTCGAGGTATAATAGGAGAGGCATCATACAAGTTTTCAACTTCCCTCAAACACCTCCCCAAAAATGATTCTAGCTCTGAAATATTGGATCAATTCATACAATTCTCGCGTTCATTATAAAAATATTTTTGGGCAATTTAAAGCGGAGTTTTTCCCATTTCACAAAAGATTGGGCGCATTTCGCGGCGGCCCGAGAGTTTTAATTCGGGTGGGCTCGAGGATGGCAATGGTTCAATCCATGCGTCTCGGTATAATTACATCGAGGCGCGATCCACACACCCACACACCCGCACGCCTTGCCTTGATGAAACAATAATCCAATTTTAGGACAATTTGCGGATTCTGCAGTGTGATTGTGTTTCAACGTTTTTTTCTTTGTCTTGCCTTATTTAATTTATTTCATACAGGATGGACCACAGTAACGTTATACGTAAGAAGCGTTAATTGAATACGTACACATTAATTAATATATTTTCAGAGCTCTGTTATTTCCATCAAAAGTCTTGTTTAATGCGCATCGCATGCGAAACATTTCTGATAATTCCAATCTTAAAGGAAGCTTTTTATTGGGTTTTCAAGTATCATTTTACTCGCAACAAAGGAAACAATGGAAGTTGAAGAACCAATGAAAT
The DNA here is from genome assembly GCA_001586405.1 of Phoebis sennae. Taxonomy (NCBI): domain Eukaryota; kingdom Metazoa; phylum Arthropoda; class Insecta; order Lepidoptera; family Pieridae; genus Phoebis; species Phoebis sennae. Next base: position 45,825 of record LQNK01002928.1, on the reverse strand, counting down.
AATTATGATCTTATATTTCATACTCATAATGGTAGGTGTTGAAATTCTATAATTTTGAATATCAGATGTTGGAAACGTCGAGTATTATTTTCTTATTTAAAGGCGTTGTTATATTCGTAGATATAGGTTATTTTGAACAACAAAGCTCAATAAGAAGATTACTTACAAGTGTCCCATTTCCATCTGAAAGAAAACAAAATATGCTTTGATCCCATTCGTTTAATAAATCTGTTCAAGTTTATACAATACTGCCCTTTACCCACGAATTCGTTTGCGTGATATTCGATTAAAGTGTTTTAAGGGTTCCATCCTGCAAAAGGCAAAATCGGAACCCTTATAGGGTCACTTCGTCGTCCGTCTGTCTGTCTGGCTTTAGACCCTTTTTTGTAAGCGGTTTATAAAAAACTAGAACGTAATTCGTCAGCGTGGATATGTGGACTTTGATATAGTTACTTTCGAGACAAACTTTCAGTCCCTATTTCAACCCTTCAACTCCTCTTTAGAGATAAAATGTAAAGGTAACTCTTGACCCAATGCCAACTCTATCTCTAAAAAGAATTGCAGTAAAATTGGTTCAGTGATTCAGACAAAAGTATACGTTATGATTAATTATTGAAAACTTCAAAAGTAATACCATTAGGTTTGTCCTTACTTTCTCCATGTAATGTTAAGGAGACAAATAATAAAAATATTCAAGTAAACATCAACGTATGAAAAACATATCTGAGTACTCATCCATGAAAATTGGTTGAGAATTTGATATTTCCGTATATAGCTTCCGTAAAAAAGAAAATATGTCAAACATAATAATATAATTTTATGACGAATTCCACATAAAAGCTCCGGCTTGTCAGCAATTTGTATGCAAATGAACCCTTTCATTCTCTTCTAAGCCAGGCCTAATATGAATTTATTATTTGAATTCTTTTACTTAATTTCGAGCAAATTTCTGACGACGCGTGCGAATAAAGATCGCGCTTCGTTTTGAGGAACGTGTTTTCACATTTATTATATTATTCAATCTATAAAATTGCAAAGAAAAAATATACATAGTGGCGCTGAAATTCGAATCAATTTTAATGTTTTAAATATACTATCAGATTCACAGAAATGACATATTTTTTGTGTATTCCCTAGTATAAAACTTTTCTTACAACTGATTTCAAAACTATCTATCTATGTACTAAAAATTTTGTAAGAGATAACATACAAAACTTAAATATAAAATACAAATAATCGTACAATTTTTATGCATAATTTTTCCAGACCGAATATTGCTATCAAGATTTAGTCTGCCTTTTTCTAAAAATATTCGAGTTTGATTTAGATTTTACGTCACTTTATTCCCTCGAGGAAAATCCGTGGAATGAGAATAAATACGAAAAACTTGCTAAAAAATAGTTATTCCTTCCCCGATGTTGGCTAAAGATTGTTTATTGCCCACGTACAATGATGTATGATAATTCTGTTATTTCGAGACAATTGTGGCTTGTCGTGAATAAAATATGGTTGATATAATAAAGTTTGTGTCATTGTACGCAAATACACAATTATAGTTGTGGGTTTTGTCGGGATTATACAGTGCTTTTATTTGCATTTAAATGAAATGTGTAGTTAACGTTATTTTTATGATCGGTTTTTAAATGCGTTTTTAGTAAAATAGCTATTCATTATCAGAAAATTTATCTGTGTCGAAGCAATGGTTGTTAAATAAATATTCTTCTATGAATTTCCGATATTGCTAAAGTTATAAAGGACAATAAAACAGCGCAACAATCTTTATCGCTGCAAAATACTTAATATTTCCTGCGGATTTTCTCGTACCAATATTATTTAAACAGCCTGCGTACAAGGAAACATTTCCAGTTGGCATTGAAATTGAATTGTAAGTAAGAAAGGAGAATTATCGGAGCGATCAGTCGGGGCGGCTAATGCAGCTGTCGGCGTCGGCGAGTTTATTGCACAGTGCTCTTTATTCGAAACACTAATATAATAGTTACTTGTTCCTTTGACCACTAATTTGAGAGATATAATGGGTATTTTAATTGTTGGAGCAGAGCAGAACTCGACTGGTATAGAAAATTGGTGTGTAATAGGAGGAGTAAAACGATAAATATTGTGTTATTTAAAAGCAAAGTCAATAGTCTATCCTTATTATTATTTTTTATGTATGTTACCGCATATCTCCGGCGTTTATGGACCGATTTGGAAAATTCTTTTTGCATTCAAAAGAGTAGAGAACCAGTGTGGTCCCATAGAAATTTGGTTCAGGTCTGATCATCCATGTGGAAGATATCTCAGGGAACTCCTCTAAAATCAACGGAATAAGCTCTGCGGTTATGGTTTAATGATGTATATACCAACAAATTATGAATTGTGACTAGATGATGTGATTACCCTTTACAGAACACTAAAAATAGAACCGACTTCCTCACTCTAAAAAGTAGAAAATAACTTTTATTTAATTTTTGTTGAATTCTATACAAACTCGGTACCTTTATCTATTTTCAATTTAACAAGATTTTGTACTGACTTTTATAGATCTCAACATAAATAAATAGACCATTGCTGTATTCACTGCGTCAATCGGCTCCCCAAAAAATAAAATACCTCTTTATATAAACTCAATAGTTTAGTTTAATCTAGTTAAACATTGTTCAGACAGAAGTTATATAAAAACAGCGGGAACAGGCGGTGGAAACTAAGCTAATAGTGGTAGTTAGAGTAATTTGGGACGTACTCTCCCGGGCACCGCTTAGGCCTTACGATTATGTTATTGTGTTTGTTCATTGACCCTAATTGTTGCTTTTACGAAGCCTGTAATTAATATTTTATTATTTAATTTCTTGGGTAATGTTTTAGACGATAATTAAGCTATGTTTATGTAATTTCCATTTTTGAAAAGCAATTATTATCAGGCTTTCTGCAAAAATGAAAAAAACGTATACATACACATTTTGTATTTTACTGTTGATAGACAACACAAATCTTATGTAGTCAGCAATTAATGATCGTACCATAGTAAATAAACCGCATACATCTATACATATAATAAAACAGTAACCGAACCATTTCTGTACATTGAATATTTTTCAAAAAGAGTAATTGGTATGCAATATGTATGTTCTATAGATACCAAAACCATGGTTAAAA
>LQNK01002928.1:22881-35166 GCA_001586405.1 Phoebis sennae | reverse complement strand
AGACTACGTATGTTGCCACCCTTATTCAAGTGTTGTAAGGGGCAACATAAAAAATAGACACTTTATAATTATGAAGGTTACCGGTGCGTCACGTAATTTAGCTCTTATTTAAATTTCAAATTCCTTAGGACATATCTCCAAAAACCAACACAAAACTGAATGGTCCAAAAGTATATAGATAGATAAAACAAACGTATTTGTTTAAGCAACTTAGAGGGGAATTTAATGTCTAAATCTATGGCATTATTTTTAAAGTTGTAGAGTAGCTGTGTTTACAAATTATAAGGCACAAAAAGCGATAGCGTTAAGTTGGTTTAGCGGCCACACGGCTTCGGAGAGAAAACAAAAGAAATTAAGTACATCGTCGCGTTTTATTCCTGCTCCCAAATAAGTCACGCTCCACGGACCTCTTACTGAATATATTATTCCCTTTTTGCCTATTTACGTGTTTACGTTGACTAGCGACCCGCTCGACTTCGCTCTGTAAAAAATAAATTATGTATCTGCCATCCTCAACAAGGTGTTTTGCATTGCGTCAATGTTTTTGTCTTCTACGTGGCTTTGGCGTGTTTTATAAATATGATTTTCAAGTATTATGGGGTAAAGTACTTTAAATTTTAGAGCAGTCATTGGCCTATACGTCTATTGCTGACGATTATTGGCGTAATGGCTGGACAAAATAGTGTTTTTTAAATTTTAGAGCAAGAAAAGCAATAAATCTTATGACTGGTCTGTATATACTCGTGTCGGATTACCATCGGACCATGAGAGCGTGTTTACTTACGTAATTGCTTATATTAATTATAATACCTTTTGTGAAACAAAATAAATTTATAATTTATCCATACTTTATAATATAAAGCTAGAGATTTGTTTGTTTGACCCGCTAATCTTAGGAACTTCTCATCTGACTTTAAAAAATTTAGCGTTAGAGTATAGACTATTAACCGAGGTAGCTGTCTAGCGAGCCAGTTGATTGATATTGGACAATTACCACTCAATGTGAACTTTGTAATTATTTACCTATTTGTATTTAAAGCGAATCTGGAATTTCTAAAATAATTCTGAACATTAGTATTTGAAATTTAATTAAGTCGATAAAAGTTTGGAGTGTTGGCATCGGCGAGCTGGAGGAGTAATATTAAGTTAATTAATTTGCCTAGCTCAGCCGGGATAATTAAATGTCAAAGATTAGAGATGATATTATTGTAATATTATTCTTTGAAGACAGATTCTTAAATATTTAATCTTAAGTTAATACGATTAAGAGTTTTAAACTTTTGATACATTTTTAATAAGTATTCTCTTGTATGGAAGCCAGACATTTCTTTTAGGAGATATTAAATCATTAATTATCTTTGCACAATAGTTTTTGTTCTGAATATTATTATGATTTTCCCTAGTTTTATAGTATTTATCATCGACCTGTTAATGATTAAGGCAAAACTTTTTTCATCATACTTTTATTTCTTTTTCAAAAATCTTTCAAATATCTTTGTTTCGTTGTCTTTCTTTACAGTACAATTATGTACTCGTATATTAATACGAGTTCTGTATTTGATACATTTGCAAACCATAACGTACATGCCCCTGACATTTCGCGTAGGCAGTAAGACGCAGTGGGCCGTATTCCGTATTCCGAATGATTCCCTGATGCATGCGCTGTACACTCGACCGGGAAGACTTATTGCTTTGAGTTACTGTGTTGATGATGCAGCCACTGTAGTGTCGTACTGATTCCACATAAACGTGTTGTAACTCGTTTGTTTGAGGTCATGCAATGGGGTGAAGCACTCTAGTGAATCATTGATATTTGATTTATTGTGTCATGACGTAGATAAGCAGCAAGTAAATTATCGTAACCCATTTTAATCGTATTCAAACAAATAAATAACATCAATTTCGAGATACTCTTTCGTACGTCAAAGCGTCAAATATAATCAGCTGATTGATAAAAAATCCGCCATAATGGCAACTGGCTTAAAACAGGGTTAAATTATGTTATTATTCAACAGTTGCATGATCATCTCTACGCTGAATTGGAAGTGAAAAAAACGTTAAACACCCAACTTATATCTTAAAATTAACGACAAATAAGTGACGTTTATAAGAAAGGTTGTAAATCTGTATCATGTATTTTACTTTGATCTTTCTTTAAATTATTTTTAAAGAAATACATCAGTTTAATTATTGTAGAGCCCAGTGGGATTGTGCGGTTTTTGCGATAAAACCCGTCGTAAGGCTGTCAGGTGGCGCGGGCCGGGCCCCGACGGGCTAAGCTGCTGCCAGCATGATAAATTGCGTTATGTTTGCTTGACACCGCTTTAATTGTCCCATGTGCCCGCCTGAGGGACCTGCAGCTAATGCGATATTACCTGATGATATACACGTCGCTTTTGAAAGAACAAGCGAAGCCGTCGCATGAGTGTTCACATTAATTCCGTAACATTTGTTGATAGCCCAGGATAGGATAGGTAAGTTATTGTGATTATGTTAGTCTCAATACTTTTCTTTAAAATATTATTAAGATCGGATAGACTATACCTATTTGAACCCCGCACGGATTTCGTTCATTTTCGAATACGAAATTTTCTTTTGTCTACAGTCTAAACTCGCCTATGAAATTTAATCAAGCACGGATAAACAATACTTAAGTTATCATCAGACAAAGCTTTTCATACTTACATACTAACATACGCCTGCCTCGTTCATTAATTATGCGTTTTCATACTAGAGAGGTACTGGATTTTTTTATTTTCTTGTAAGCCGTTCCGATATTGTTTTTCTTTTTACTTTTAAACACTGTATTTCACACGGGATATTTTCATTAAAACTAAACTTGTTTGAGCTGTCACCAGGCTGCTAACATTGTTAACGACTTTTTAAACAACGTAAAAATATTCGATAGAAGTGACGCCGCGTTCTCGTATTTTTGAGCAAAACTTTTTCGGCGGTCGCTCGATACAATCATTGGACGAAAATTGAGAGTGATTGACGCACCACGTCACATTCCGTTACATGCGTTAGAAGGACGTTATAGAATATATCCTTATTTATATATTTATTTATTTGCTGAAAATCAGCGTGTAAGGGAAGCCCAATCAGCACAGGCAAAGTGGGCTTCCTTTTCACGTTACTACAATACTTTTCCTCATTTTTCATTCATTTGTTTTTATCCTGTCTTGTTTTTTTCTTTTCTTTTGTATTGTTGTTTCTTTCATCTTGTGTGAGGTGAGTAATTGTTTCTTTCTTAGAATGTTATGTGTCTCGCATTTATCCTTCTTATAATTTTGTATCCATCACGCCGATTTTTTTTGATCTATACCCGTATAAAGTTATAGTACTGATAATGCCAAAATAATAGTTGTCAAATTCGGTGCGTTCAATGCATACGGCGCCTGACCTGTGGACGCCCAATAATCTAGCATTATCAGTTTTATAACTTTTTATAGATAAGACCGATAGTGTATTGTTTTATGTAGTTTTATTTCTTCGACCATGACCAAATTCAATTTAAAAAAGGAGATTTACATTAGTTTTATATATAGTGCTATCCACGACGACACGCCCCACCAATTTTTAAATATGGAATATTTGTTACTATGATCGCAATACTTTGTCCTGATTAGTCTATTACTATCAACGATTAAGACAAATAGTGGAGCGCATCTTTGTGGATGAATTTATCTATAGCTTCGAAAGAATGTCATAAAAAGTTGATAATAACTGTATTGCACCCCAGTCTCGTCCCGTCCGCTCTATTTAGCATTTAGTTCTGTAGCACAAACTTGCACCAACTCAAATGTTTGCAGCGTCTCGGCCTGCGACTTTGATCAACTCGATATAACTTATAGGGCATAGTTACAAGCTTCTCGTTGAAGATGGATTCCGTTTGTATACGAATAGTTTTTAAAATGTGGTTGAGTATTGGAGAATTGGGCCACTGTTCCGGAATAATGAAGATCTAAATAGTAGAGGATATTAAATTGTCGTACGTATAATAATTCTTTATTTTGTCACTTTATTTGTGTATTTCTTTAAATCGTTACATTATTTGGAAACAATAATTGGATTTGGATTCGAACGACGCAAAGAATTAAATAAATTATTGACCGAGCGGAGCGAGGCCTCAGAGTCGCGATAGCCGGGTTGTTGTATGTTTGTATGTAAGTATGAAAAACTTTGTCCGACGATAACTTGAGTATCGTTTATCTGATCTTGATTAGATTTCATATGCGTATACTTTAGACAAAAGAAAATGTCGAGTTTGAATATGAGCGAAATAGGTGAGGGGTAATGAAGATATGGGAGGTGAAATAAGCGATTTTATATGAATAAACACGACTGTTGTATCTAATGAACGGATTTGATTTATACATTACAACGCGAGGTCCAGTTCGGGGCGAGCCACTAGTGGAATCTCTATACGGAATTTTAACAGACCTTATTATCTATTCTTGTTTAAGTAGAGCAAGATAATTTTGTGAATGTGTCGAGTCACATTGAAATAATTTGACTCGCAGTGTAACCAAAGACAGGACGTGAAGTTATATATTCGGTGTTTGTGAAGACTCCGTAGCCGAAGCAGTTGTGTACTAATGTACTAATTCCAGCGCGACAGAATCTGCAATCATCGAGCTTCGAATATCTTCATCGCAGAAGTTATTCGAGTATTTATTTATGGATATTTAGATTATTTTAATGAGAAATTTTCACAATGTCGCGACTAGGCTAAAGGTCAAAGGATTACCTTCAAATTCAAATTATTTTATTTGCATCGAAAGACGGTGGGTACAGAATATAAATGTGTTATGAAGAAATTTAAATATAATGTTTTGGAATCACTAGTATAATGTGACATTGTAACATTTGTAAGAAAAAGTATAATAAATAAACAAATAATGCGCAAAGATAAGAGATAATAGAGAAATTAGAAGTATAAGTTATAACTTCTACTTATACTTATACTATAGTATAATTTGAATACAGTGGCTACCCAGCTATCTGCACCCGCAGATTTACTTATAAAAGGCAACCGCATGTATGAGAATTAGCATAAATCTTTTTAATAATTTAAACTTAATATTCTTTAACTAAAGAGTAAAGAATTGAAACATAAAATACAATTAAACATTAGTGTACTGCGCAACTTGGGTAATCCAGTCAGCCTAAAGCCGGCTTAGCAATCATTTTCAGTGAATAAGTTAACCCGTTTACTATTACGTATGTTTTATATTAAACAAATATCTATACTTTTTAAGAACAGCGTTGACAATTTGAATTCGATATTATTTTATTCTTACAAAGACAAATCAAACGATAAAATACAAAAATTTTGCTAGCGAAAATTTTATTTCCCTGAAAAATAGTTGAAAGCGAAGTCTACAAGGCGCTAGTTATACTATAAGAATTCATAGAATATCTTTGAGCAACTAAAAGGCAAGATTCCACTTTGCATGACTAAAACTAAATATGGTATTTCAAAATATGGATTTATTTAAAGGATAGCGGTGACAACAAGGAAATAGTGAGAACAAGTGGGTCGTCTAGAAATTTTAAATCATGGAGTGGTAATTCTTGTTCGTTACGAAGCCTAATCTATGTTTATTAACGAAATTATTTTTAAATGAAGAACCTTTTAATAGAGTAATAATTGTGAAATACATCCGGTTACTTTATATTCCCTATTTTATTAAAGACTGCATAGATAAACTTTTGATACACTTTTTGATACTTGCATTGGAAAAAATGTTTCCATATGAAAACTAAAATCCATTTATTTTACGTTTTACACGAGTTTCAAGTTTGTCGCTGATATCGATATATGTAAAAATTCGTGAAACATTTCATTAAAATGTTTGAAAAGCGATATACAGGGACCGAATCCGATTTCAATTTACAACTTGGATATTAATAAAAAAAGCAAAACATTTCTAACACGAGAGAGGGCTGAATGGCGAAAAGTTTTTAATAAAATATGCCTCCGCCTTTAAATGTAAATGACGACTACACCCAAAACACTGTTTTCCACAAGTCCGCTGAAAGAACAACAATATTTGATACTTTTCATATGGATTTTTAGTACTTTTGGTGCTCTTGGCTTTTTTAAAACTGTTAAGACGAGGTATTGGAAATGTTGGCGTCAATAACCTCAATTTTTATCAGCAACTACACAACCAATTAAAAGTACCTATATTTCATGATCTCATAGTTCATTATATAAGCCAACATTTAGTTCTTTTTTTGGTAGTTTTCAAAACACGATTAAGTTACTTACATATATTAGTCAGTTAAAAAGATTTCCAAATATCATGGGCAAACGGGATCTAAAACTTTTAACTAGTAATTAATAATAACTTTTTGCCAAAAAATATAACCGACTTCCTTACACTGAAAATAACTTTCTTTTTATTTTTGAAATCTATGTAAAGCTTTTTTCATTTGAAAAGTATAAAAACCTTTACCTATTTTTAATTTAACAAGATTTTGCACCGACTTTTTATAGATTTTAAATTAAGTTGCAAGATTTCACTACATAAACATACATATGTTGTCACTATTACTTTGCATATTATTTCTTAGTTTTCTTATAGTTTTCATTTGATACCCATAATATGGTATTGTAGAAATAATAACTAGTCCGCCATCTTTGATCCACCATATTGGCATTAGAATGACGTCACATAGCTAAGCACCCAATGGCATCAAAGTAAACTTGTTTACAAAATTTCAATTGGTTAACGGTAAATGGCTTATAATTCAGTCGCAAGATTTCACCCGTACAAAAAATCATACATTGCAAGTTAAAAACAAAGCATATGAAAAGCTTGTAATAATGGTGCTCGTTTCAATACACGACTACGCGTATCATATAAATGTGAATTTAAATTATAACGGATTATTTCACGTTGCTATATAATTGAATTACATTCCCAAATAAATAAATCTTTTCATTTTGGTCGTGAATGATCATTCAATGTTAATAAAGTATAATTAAAGCAGAATTAATTATTAATGACTTATAGAACTGTTTACAATTAATATTCAGTGCTGTTGCCTTAATTTTGTTTAGAATTAATTTAATGTATGGATTTGTACCGATTTCGAATAGATAGTGTAAAGTTTCCGGTTGTGTGTTTTTGGCAAGGAAGTTATTATTTTAACCAACAACTTCTTGTTTCCTGGTTTCCTAAGCATCTCACTAAATACGTTAAGTTAATGCAGTATTATTATCGTAGAGTTCTGTGGTTTCCGGCATCAGCTTGTGACATGAATTTATAATTTCTAGATGCAAATAACTGATTTAATTGAGAAAACTTACAAAACACTCCCTACGTGACTATAATTTTTGAGAATTTCCCTAGATGGTTTACAATTATCCAATTCTCGAATGGGCTCTCTTGAGAGTATACGGTTTCAAACAAAAAGAATTACAAAAATTGGTCCATAGACAAAAAAGTAAGCGCGAAAAATAATTAACAAAATAATACAATCAAATTGAGAACCGTCGTCATTTTCAAGCCAGTTAAAAATAAGGTAATTTTATATTTTACAGACTTTAATTATTTCGATTGAATGTGAGTCGCACAACAGAACAATATCTTCCTCGCCGTTACTGTCACCGGCCGAGATTTAATATGAAATATTTAAAATTCGCATTAAAAGCGGGAATGCGAGGTATTCCGGTAAGGTCAGAGGTGGCCCTGCGCCCGGCGGACCTCCCCCTCCCCCCTGCCCGCGCGGCCCTTCCCCTGGCGACCCCTCCATGAGGGTTGCTAACTGTACTATTATATACAGGATGTAATTTGTAATGTCATAGTACTCGTAAAATGAAATAATGTTATAGTACTCTGAAATAGACTGCATTTAATTTTTTTCTGAAAATTGGCTTGCTTCATACAGGAATAAAACCTGATCAAATCTTTTTAAATTACACCACATTCTTAATGACCAATGCATTAAAGATGTAGTGTAATTTTCAAGTTACTCAGGATCAAATCTGAACCGAACTTGATAAATCAAATGAAAACCATGACACCTGAACTTGTACAATATTTTTTTTCTTTTTTTTTTTTTTTTTTATGGCATAAGGGGGGCACACGAGCAGACGAGTCACCTGATGTTAAGTGAAATCTAATAAAAAGTTAATCTTTATTTTATTAGGTACGTTTACACCTTGTATAAGCCAGCACCATTGTACCCTAACAGTAGTAGAGAATCCTTAAGAAATTTTAAAACTTTCTTTGTTCCTAGTGAATTTGGAGATGTCAAAAAAACGATTAATGGTACAGTATTTATATAGCTGTTTATAAGGTTCTATAGTCAGATAAAAATTTGGTGGCAGCCCTGCCCCGACAGGAATGTGCCCACGGGGTAACATTTTACAGTGAATGTGGCGGAGGCGATGTTACATCATTAATTATTATAACGTATTTCGCGAGGCTGAGGTTTCATTAATGCTCCCTTTTTATTTCATTCGCTTTTCTTATTTATTATGTAACGGTTAGTGCTTTATTGTGAGGGATTTCATTTTAACAGATAACGTTCTATCGTTTATAGTGTAAAAACTAAAATATGACTGTGGTTTATTTTAATTTCATAATTAAAGTTATATCGTACTAGCTGCTCCCCGCGTAACTTGTGATCCTGTGGCAATTCCGGGATTAAAAGTAACCAAATATTTTATTCTGAACCCGTAGTTTTTGCGTGAAAGAGTAACAAACATACATACATACATGCATCCACACAAATTTTTGCATTTATAATACGAGTAGGATTAAAGAACTGTTTTGTACGAACTAAGATGCGGTCAAAACTATTCCGCCAAAGATCTTGTTTGCAGAAGCTACCATTTATATTTATTAAAAAATATATTTCTAACACTTTATCACACCACTTCCATATCACACTGATCACCTATAGGGCCGTTTTCTGTTCTTCCTTGTGAGTATCGGCATTTTGCCGAAATTATACTCGAATTCGGTCCTAAAAATACCGACAATATTAATTACACGCCATCCTTACCGGGAAACGACTTTGTTTAAGAGATATTGGATGTTTGTGGAGCTCATGCTTTAGAACAATTTCTTATAATTAATTTCAACTTTAAGCTCAATACCGATTAAAATTTAATATAAGTTTTGCATCGAAATATTGAACCAAAAATCCAATTACGCCTACCTTAAAGTTCGGTTATTAGAAGCAAAAGTAATAAAATGTTCACGTCGGCTTCCAGAAGTTTCCACTTCATTTTGCTTCCGCAGTTATTCCTGAGTCCCCAGACTGATATAATTGGAAGGGCGGAACACTCGCACTTTGTATTCCGGATCGAACCACGCCCCAAAGATTACTGTTTTTAAAGAATAATAATTTTTTTATTACTAATGCAAATAATACTTCGATTATTTGCATTAGTTAGTTATTAATACTTTTCCACTATTGGCACTTTTTCACTATAAGTTGTAATTCAATCACTTAAATATAAAATGAGCGATAATGAACATGTAATCACAGTCATATTAAATAGCTGTATATTGTATATGTAATATTCAAACTAGCTGTTTCGCAAGGCTTCGCTCCCGCAGCATAATATTATATAGTATATATTCATCAGGGATAATGTAGGATTTTAATGGTAAAATAATTTTATAAATCGGTCCAGTAGTAAAACAAATCGATTATCAAATCTTTCTTCTTTACAATATTACTGTGGATAAAATCAGGCAACTATAGAAATGCCGACAGAAACTGAATATTTACTTTGATAAACTATTCTTAAACCTCATCCTTTTAGCTTAAACAATAAGTAAGGTATTGCTATAAAATCAATAACATTTTTAATTTATACATAATTAAATATTCTGGGACATTTAACACTACGCCGTCTAGTTCCAAAATAAGCAAAGCTTGTACTAACTATCTATGGAAACTAGTTAACTTATAGACATACTTATACATACATACTATAGATAAACATCCAGAAATAGAAAATTACAATGTTCATCACATCATAATTTTTCATTAAATCTCGTGGGGATCAAACCCACATCGGTCGTCAATCGGGTCGTTATTCATAGAAAATTTTGTTCGCAACAGAACTTTAGATAATTCAGTGTCAAAAATGTTTTTCTTTGTATTTCGATTAGTTTATATTCTGTTAGTATTTTAAAAGTACGTTACATTTACAATTGACGAATAGGTTCCATTCCGCTCCGCTCATGGGCGCGCGATTAGCTAGGTCAGCGCGACATTGATCAATGTGACCCATGTTATACACAATTTCAGCGTATTTACTAAATTCATTCCAATTCAATGATCTAGCTTAAAGTACACGCGAGCCGGGCTATTCGCGTGTACTCGTATATTGAATTACAAAAACCCTTCATACAATTTGGATTTAGGAGTGTAACTTTATTTATTTATGTTATTTGATTTATTATTTATTCCAGATAAAATTGATCAAGCATTAATCAAGTTAAAATATCAGCTTTAATATTGTTTTGTGTGTATATTACAATTCAATACATAGCACACAACAAAGTCGTTTTTTGCGCTCTATCCTTATGGAGGTATGCTAAGATTTTTAAAACTGCAGATTTTGATGCTTTTTACATAAGATTGAGTTATTTAAAAGCCGTAGTGGGGCTGGTGGGCTACTATAATTATGAACGAATACACACACAATAGTCACTTTATCACTAAACATTAAAATAACAAATAAAAGTCACAATTGTTTCCTCTTTATAATATCAAGTAGGTGTTCATGGGCTGCGGATAGTCACTTAACATCAGATGAACCGTATGCTCCGCTTGCCCGCTGTAGCATAGAGAGCAAGTATAGATTATGTCGTCTATATTTTTCCCTCGTTACGTAAATTAAGGTGCATGATCATGACAGGGGGCACCTATGTTTAATATTTTTAAAGTTTACTGAAATTTAAAAACAATCGAAACAAAAAGATATAATCTTTTTTTGTATTTGTTGAAACTCAATCAGAGTCACCTTAAAAAATTTGCACTTAAACAGTTTAGAAGTTCTTTTAAAGATATTTTAGTCCGAGTAAAGATAACTTACCTTATATATTCTCCTGTTTTAAGGAGCAGTGCAAGCGATCGATATTCTGCTTGGGTACATTGAATAGGAACACAGACGCAATTATCTTGCGGTCTGTTTGTAGTCACCGCTCGGCGCCTCTCGCCGGATCCTCGTCATCTCGTTATAAACATTAATTATCTGCTTGTTATGAACATATAATCCTACATGTCTGGAGACCGGCATTAAGCTTTCTAAACATAGCTATTTCTGTCCTTGTTTGCTATTTTAGTTAGATTTTCAATATTTTTCAGTAACTTAACTAACTTGTAACTTCCAACTTACAATGAACCCTGAAAGAAATAACTGATAGATGACAAAGAAACAAAGTTGCGTAATATTGCCTGTAAGTAATATTAAAAGTAGATATTTCTTACTTTATCACGCAAAAAAACTTGATGAATTGTGGCACGAAAATATTTCATAAAAAAGTTATGGACGGTATTCAGTATTTGTTATATTCTACCATACATATTATATAGCCATTGTGACGGATCCCTAATACCTACGTCCCGGACTTCAGAGAGAGCCGACCTACACGTTATTGTGCAATATCTTCAAAGGGAATTTAATTTAATTTAATTAAAATATTATATTCATTCAATTAAAAATTCATACCTTTAACACTTGTCAGCACGTTAGTTTAATAATTATTCTTTTTCTAGTAAATTTTAAGTTCATATTTAATTCTTCTGTCATGTGCGTATAATGTATCCCACCAATAATATTCTTTTAAAACATAGGCAAGTCTCCATGGACCTGTTTGTTCATCTCTGAAAAGTAATGAAATAGTAGAGATTTCTCTCTATAAAGTTTTGTCCAAGTTTTAGTTTTAGTTTGTAAGGTTCCTTTATATTTAATGTTGAGTGACTTGACCGTGTTTGCTTATAGCGTATTAGATGACGAACATTTCAGCGTTCCAGTCCCATCCAGTGGTTCTCAAATAAGACCTGAAAATTCCGCGAAATGGTTACGGTAAAGGTAGTACGGTGTGCTTTGCGCTCGACTTGGCGGGGGCACTGCCGTGCTCTCAGATAATTTGCACATTGCAGTTAATAAAGAAGCATTCGTTTCACTAGTCTCCCAGACAACACTTTTTACATTGCATGTCGACCTTGCCAGTTCTGCCTTGCAGCAGAAGCTACTAAGTTGTGCTACATTAACTATTTTTTTGAATTATACATTAATTATTT
>LQNK01002928.1:0-14543 GCA_001586405.1 Phoebis sennae | reverse complement strand
GTGTAGACAAGGAAAAGTTGAGAATATGGGTAATGACGGGAGTTATGCAGTCAATATTATATATCCATTGTGACGGATCCCTCATACCTACGTCCCAGACTTCACAGAGAGCCGACTTACACGTTATTGTGCAATATCTTTAAAGGGAATTTAATTAAATTATAATATTATTATATTCATTCAATTAAAACTTCATACCTTCAACACTCGTCAGCACGTTAGTATAATAAGTTATTCTTTTTCTTAGTAAATTTTAAGTTCATATTTAATTCTTCTGTGATGTACGTATAATATATCCCACCAATAATATTCTTTTAAAACATAGGCAAGTCTCCATGGAACTGTTTGTTCATCTCTGAAAAGTAATGAAATAGTAGAGATTTTTCTCTATAAAGTTTTGTCCAAGTTAGTTTTAGTTTGTAAGGTTCCTTTATATTTAATGTTGAGTGACTTGGCCGTGTGTGCTTATAGCGTGTTATATGACGAACATTTCAGCGTTCTAATCCCATCCAGTGGTTCTCAAATAAGGCCTGAAAATTCAGCGAAATGGTTTCGGTAAAGGTACGGTGTGCTCTGCGCTCAACTTGGCGGGGGCACTGCCGTACCCTCAGATAACAACACATTGCAGTTAATAAAGAAGCATTCGTGCAACAGTCGTTTCACTAGTCTCCCAGACAACACTTTTTACATTGCATGTCGACCTTGCCAGTTCTGCCTTGCAGCAGAAGCTACTAAGTTGTGCTACATTAACTATTTTTTTAATTATACATTAATTATTTGGACATTGGACGTGGCACGCATACTAAAATTTCATATCAACAAATTTACGTAATATTATATTTATTACAGACATTAAGATTCCATACATAGCACGTATTGTACCGCGTATCAGCGTATATCGTACGTCGACAGTCGTTGGCAAGAGTCCGTAAACAAAAGATATTCGCCAAAAACAGTCAGATAAGAGCCATAAACCAGTTTAATGTTTCGAGAAACTTCTGTTGAGGTAAATAACAATAATGTGGGGCATTGACATTAAACCTAGCGCTTTAGGGCTGCTCGTGTAAAGGGAAATATGGGTGTAAAACTTAATGTGTGCTTTTAACAGAAGGCTACTTTGAGATATAAAATCATTATAATGGCAGTGATCAAAACAAGATGGGATTATACAATATCGATGGACTGACATGAAAAAACATCTAAAGTTAGCAGAAACGCTACGATATGATTTAGTTAAAATTTAGACGTAAAATTTTATTTTTACCAAATGAGCTTATAATTTTTTCGGATTGATACGAAATTTTGTAATTATAAAATAATTATAGTTCTCAGATTTTAAGTAATGAACATAATTTTGGATAATTGCCGTCTGCGAACTACAGCGAAGTGGTTCAGTGAACCTCATCAAAGGCCATAATTAGCTCATAATAGTACGTTTTACTGTAATTTAGGCTACATTTCGGGACAGAATTTAATGGAAAATGACCTAATGTTGTGTCTTCTTTTTGCACTAGGTTAGACAATATAAAGCCTGACTAATTATAGTATAATTTAATTACTGACAGTGTTATAAATAATTAAAATAAACAAATCATTCGTGTATTACATTAATGTAAGTTTATTTTTAGTTGTAATTTAATTTAATTTAGTTTTAATTTCATTTGAATGTTTTATAGCTGATTTATAATTGATATTATGTTTATGATGTATTTTGACTTGATTTGATTTTAATTTTAATTTTAAATGTATTTTATTAATTTAAAATGTATGTATCCTCTACAACTACAAACTTGTCTATTGCATCATGTAAAGGATCCCAAAATACAGGCATAGCCTAGTTTGGGTCCTAATCCAATTTCATGTATATATAATTTTTAATGTTGATATTAATTAATAAATAAATAAATAAGAAATAAGAAACTAACGCAAATAATGTTCGTAAAATATTCGCTTCGTTCACCTATTTAGATAAATTCTACGAAATTGTAATATTTTTCGCCAAAAGTAGTCTCAAGAACATTCCACTACAGATTTATATCTTTTTGCTCGAATCTAGAATTGGAATTTCGTCTTCATGTACGTGTACGTACGTGCCTACCGTGCAGTGTCGATAAAAAAGTATCGACTACGGGAACATAATATTTGTTCTGGAGACTACATGCTTTCCACATATTTCTTCCACAGGTTATAGTTTTCTGGGAACGTGGAGTTACAATATATTTGTTTCTGTTTTCTTTTATTTATTAGCAAAGTTTGCCGACTAATAAATAAGGAAGACTTCCAGATAAAGAATCCAATACCTTGGAATATGTACATACATTTTTTCAAAATAGATGAAATTAATGTTGAAATGTAAAATGAACATCTGTTATCTCATGTTAAATTTAATTTGAAGGCGAAGCAATTAGTGCGATAGAATATGAAGTAATTATAATAATTTAATTTCTATACGGAATAATGGTGTGCAACTGTGTCAGCGACCTCAAATAAATCACTCTTATAATTATGTGTCGAAATGCGTTGCGTCAGGTTTCGACGCGTCAGTTAACTGCTGAAATTGCTTTCACGACGGGTCGATTGAGCGTAGTTTGAAAAATTGTTGCTATTATAATGCAATACACCTGATGTTTTTTTATTCTTTATTAAAACAGAAAATAAATAAGCTGTGTATAGCTAAAAACTCGTATACATAGACATAAACTTAACTTAGGTGCATCTTAAATAGACTGATCCGACAGATATATCGCACTATATCATTTTACCAATCATTTTATTGCAGTGGAATGAGGGTTTGACAGAATAATATTGCAATCAGCAAAATCATCAAAATCAATACAATTCCTAAATCTAAATGAAGCATTTCGGGCACATTTCATATAGATGTGCATCAAGACTCACCTGATATTATATGATCGGCGTAGTCCGAACGTCGTATGCACTAAAGTGTCGTAGGTACTGTTGGCTGGGAATAAAGATGATGAATAAAAAGAAAATTGGTTAGGGTAGGAAATATAGCAACTTCCTCGGTGCAAGATATACCTAATTCTCGACGTAGTTCATACCTATAACTTAAGTTTCTCCTGAGTAAACTTTTTTTAAAATAGTAGTATTACATTGAATTGCAATTATAAGTTGTACACAAGACAAACTGAACAGAGAACTGTTCCGCTGCACGCTAAAGTAAAAATGCAAAGAATAAGTTGGGAACTCGCTCGTACAAAACAAAACGTGTTGTTTCATAAACTTGTGGATGGAATGCCACAATTGCATTCTGTACTTTATTACGTTCGTTTAATATTTGGAGAGGTATGCGGATACGGCGTGTTACAGGCACAGAAACGTTGAACTTTAGAGTAGCAGTTGACGTTTCATGCTTTGCGACGAATTGGGGCAGGGTACACGAAAAGTTCATAATATTTGCTTCATATTACCATGTATTTTCGATTTAATATTATTTTTAGCTTAACATCTATATATATAAAACGCAAAGGTGATTGACATAGTGATCTACCAACGCATAGCGACAGACGCTGGACGGATCGGGCTGAAATTTGGCATGCAGGAAGATGTTATGACGTAGACATTCACTAAGAAAGGATTTTGATCAATATCGACGGGAACGGGGTGGAACCGCGGGGTATAGCTAGTTTATTTTAATATTTTATCTTAACAAGTTAAGTTAAGTTTTCCTTTCAACGCCACACTTGTTTGTTATTAAGTTATTATTTGTGTCTTATTCTATGTGGTTCTTGAACAAATCTTTATTTCTTTCTTTCTATTTTTTAAAAGAAAGAAAGAAATAAAGATTTTCCTATTTACGTTCACATTGACGAATAGAGCAGCATTATATACTCAATAAGTCCGAGAAATTATTGAAGCAAGTGGATAACCAGTGGCTGGTAAAGACCTGATATACTATTGGGGTTGCATTAGACTCCTACTATCAAATTACGGCATTAATTCTAAACAATCTTCCTCTATAATTGCATTCGGGAGGTGTTTACATAACGGAGTATTATAACGAACGTAAACAGAGGTGGTCTGGTTCACGAGAGGATTGATACAAATAACTGCATGCTATGTTCTTGTAATTGGGTTAACATACTCACAAACAGTCGAGCCAGGCTGCTCTTGGATTTGAGGACATAATTACAAACCGAAGCAATTAAATTACGCAATCTGTATTCTACGCAATACTGTGTTCTCTTGTAAACAGTTCGAGTTATTGTTAAATCTTCATTCAAATGCGAATGTTTCAAAATTCTGAAATTCATTTTCTGCAATTAATTTCTTTGAATTAATATTGAATTTAGTGTTTGAAATACCCTTTAAATTTATGACTAATATTGTCTCAAATAAAGGTAAAGACATCTTTAGACGTATTTGTAGATTACATTGTGTTACACTATGTTATCTTACATGTAACATAATAAAACGTCTCTATCAGTAATATAGACGCGCAAATAACATTTTTGAGGCTATTAGCATTACATAACATTGATATCCAAATCTATTTGTACGACATCCTTGTCAATATTATTTATTGTTATTCAATTATACAACCAAAACTGTCTATTCAGAAAAAATAGATTTGATAAAATAATACTAGAAACTTTGTATGAAATCCCTCATTCGAAAACTGTGTAAAGCTATTTCAGTTCTCTGTACGTACTGTGTTCACAGTTATTGTGCATTAAACTACGCAGCCATGTTAATTAAGCTAATTGAAAACATTTCCGAACAAAACACGTTAGCTTTTATTGAAACAAAATGTTGGTGTAATTCAAATTCAATTTCAATATAACGTTATACATTCATCACTATTACACACAGAATACTTAATTTCAATTCTATTATGAATATTTTAAAGCTTGTAAACAATTTGAACCAAAAGCTTATCACAATTCAATAAAGGTTGATTGGGTTTTCATTCAAAATAGACATTTATAATTCTTGTTATTCTCTGGAAAGAAAAGTTTCCTCGTATAATGGGGGATTCTAGTTTCCAACAAAAGAAAACATAAGCTCAATTCTTACATCGAAAATCGAAGAAGTTAAATAAAACAGGCGTAAGTCAGACTATACCGAGGAGCCATTAAGCCCATTTAATGCTTCAACGCCGCTATCACTAAAAATCTGAAGACATTTACATAATGAGCTACGGACAGCCTCGTACAGCCCCACGACACGATCCATCCTACAAATATACACAAGCGAATATGCGCTCTATCCCATTGTTTTTAGTGCTAAATCGGCATGTAGGGATATGTGGAAGTTGGGGCGAGCTTACGGAGTTATCTCCCTGCCGTAATGACGTATTGAGGCGTCTGATGTATGTCCAATTCAGTTCAAACCTTGAGTTTCTCGTTCCATTCGGTATTCATTCCCACTTATCTTCACGAACTTAGATAATTTTATCCGGTGTTTCTTTTATGTGTTTTTTTTATACGAATTGAGGGGCCTCGGTTTCGAATCCCGGTCCCAAAAAAAAGTTATTGAGATTTTTTTTCAGTAACAGTCGTGAGTCGGGAAAGTTGGAGGTGTTGGTATATCCCCGTGAATTAAAGAGCACGTAAAGCCGCCGGTCCTACGCCTGATCTGTCTCGGTCTACCGCCCCATCGGGTTAATAGAGTAATGTAATAGAGAGTACATCCGTGTTTGTGCGTACACTTGTGCACTATAATATCTCTAGCTCAGCTGGCTAGTCTCTATTGAGATTGGCCACCATGGTGGAAAATCGGACGGAGAGCTATTATTATATAGCTAAAGAAATAATACTATGGTTTAAATACCAAATTTAATTTAGAATTTACTTTGGGAAAGTGTCGAATACGTAGTATGTGAGATATCTGAGATTTTACACTGCATGTGAACTTGAGTTGTGGCGCAGGTGTATTATTGGCCAAAAACCATCCAATAATTTTCTAAGGAGTACAGTTTTCTGTTCATAATAAACGTTTAAATTTACGTTAAAATAAATTTAATTACCATTTTACTGAATGTTAATTTTTGCAATGCAATGTTTAATTTTTGTCATAGATCTGGTTTTTATAGCATAATATTATTTATTTGGTAATTTGAATGACCTAACGGTTTGGAATAACAAAAACGTCGTTACAGCGTGATCCCTGATGAACTGCGTGCCACTTCAAGCCTATACACAGTGGTTTGGCACTCCAAATGATTTTCAACCACAATCCTGTAAAAGCACAACAAAGTGACGAGCCAATTGTTTCGTAATGTAAATGATGAATACAATTACAATGTATTAATTACTTGTGGCGTCATTAACGGCTGGAAATATTTAATGTATAACAATATGCACTGCGCAGTATGAATAATGGAAATGCAGATGGAATTATATTGTGTTTTATATCGGGTAATTATGTAACATGTAAATACAGAAACTTCATTGTTGATTGAGAAATATACAATCAATGAATAGTTACATGAATAATATTTTTGTTTATGCAAAATAAATGTATTAGCGGATCTTTCTCTTTGCTTTGTGAAACTATGTTTGCTTATAGAGAGGTTCTAGAAGATTCGATATCATTACTTAATATGCGCCCATGACGAAAAATTCTGTTATTTTTTGATAATTAAACGAGTATTTGAGAGACTGCACCGATGATTTTATTTGTCTTCTCTTGACATATAATAATAGCTCCCCAGACCGATTTCGGCCATGGTGGCCAATCTCAACAGAGACTAGCCAGCTGCGCAGGAGATATTATAGTGCACAAGTGTGCGCGCGAACACAGGTGCACTCTCTTTTCCTTTTACTCTCATGACCCGATGGGACGGCAGACCGACACGACCGGAGAGAGATCAGGCGCAGGACCGACGGCTTAACGTGCTCTCCGAGGCAGGGGGGTGTTCCAACACCGCCAACTTCCAAACTCAGGGCTGTTATTATGATTTCTTTGTCAGAGAAATCCTAATAACATTTTTTTTTTTTGGCCCTATCCGGGAATCGAACCCGGGACCCCTCGATCTGTAGTCAAAGATGCAACCACTAGACCAGCGAGGCAGTTGACATATAATAAATGTATATAAATTCTTGTTAAATCTTTAAGAATTTTCTCCGGTGATTACTCTATACTCCATATTTATCGTAGTTTCCTATCTACCGTTCTTGTCTCTAGTACAGTGCCATTAAAGGAACACTTGGGATCTTCGAGTGAACAATAGGCGTGTTATCGGCGCCTCTCGCCTCCCGCCTGTCGCCTGTCGCCTCTCACACAAACCTTACAAGCTACTCACATCTCTTATCACAACGTTTCATATAGAAACATTTGAAATAAATCTTGCAGAGTAGTATTAGCGAAATTAATTTGTTTAGTGATATTCTTGATCATGAAAGTTTATAACAGCTCTGATCGACTTCTGCCATAGTCATCAATGTCACCAGCGACTTGCCAGCTGCATAGAAAATATTATATTAATTGTAGTGCACAAGTCTGAAGGTTCCTTACTGAAATATCTTTATTAATGTTATGTGACTTGGTCATTGGGTTTTTCTTTTATGTAGGCTTTAATCTATACCTTTGTACAAAATTTTAGCGTTCCAAGTCAATGGGAAGCACCACATCTATTTAGATGATCAAATGTCAGTGTGTCAGTATCGAAAATGCGAAACTTTGCTATCACGTAGCTCCGGAACGAAATGATCTACCGACTTAATTTTTTGGATATCAAGTATTTGTTTACAGCTTACTAGATGATGAGAACTTTTGAGTTCTAGTCCCATCTAGAGGTTCTCAAATACGGGACCGAAAATGCCGCGTAATGTTTCCAGTTAAGGTAGTACGGTAGTGTGTTTTGTGCTTCACTTGGCGGCGCCTTCATTGTTCCCAGATTGAAGATATAATTTAATATTCATTTATTAAAACAATACAAACAATTTATTATTTATTGTACGATTGTCATAAAATACCGGAAAACGACTGTAAACCAGCGTTCCTTTGATGTTGTCTTATTTAATAATCTATGACAAGGAAAACGGGTCTTTTGTAAAAATATTCTTTATGAGAAACAAAAAACTGGCCAAGGTCGAGTCGAAACACGCAAGAACTCTTTGTACTTATTTAATTTATATTTGTTTTAATGTCGGATATCATGTCATTGTATATTGTAAGAAAGAAAAAGAAGGAAAGAAAACACAATACATTTTAGGCATAAACATTCACACTCTATTTAATATAATTTGTCATACCGCCGCCAAAAAGGATCTAATTCAGCATGTGCTAGCAAAGATCCTAGCGCTGGTTTTTAATTAGACCCTTAATATAAAAAAAGCAAAAAAGCATGTAAATACAGGGCTTCCTTATGCAGGTACTTATGAATAGCTATACTGTCTGTATGGAAGGTACAGTGGTTCATTCAAGCTGGACTACGAGAATGAAAGAAAAGGAATGCAGCGATGCGTCTTTGTTCGCGCATTATTGAGATTGGTGGATGGGGGCGAAAATCGGTCAGGAGGATTGTCCTTTATGTTTGAATAGTTTGCCTCGCTTGTCTAGTGGTTGCATGTTTAACTAGAGTTGAAGGTGTCTCTAGTTCGATACCCGGATGGGGTAAAAAAAATATTGAATTTAAAAGAAATCTCACGAGCTGGTACCACTGTGCTTTACGGAGCAATTAAAACCATTGGTCTCGCGTCTGACGACTCTCCGATCGTTGTCTACCATTCCATCGAGTTATGAGTGTAAAGGACTATTACTGACTAGGGCACTTGTACAGTTTACAATAATATATTCTACGAAATCGTAATAAATTGATTTCGTAAAAAAAATATAAAAAAGAATCGGTCAGGGAGACTGTTTTATTTGCTTGACTTTATATAATTCGTAAGTGGAAGTTTGCACGGTACCCTAAAAGTTTTCTTTATAAGAAACAAAGGGTGCAGCGGTACGAGAGGACAGGGGACCGGGGATAGGGGGACGGGGACGGAGGACCAACGATGTGAAGACGATAAATCAGAGAAGTCGACCNNNGCCGTTCTTTACTGAGCCGAAGTTAATAAATAATGCGCCAAATCCGATGAACGTCGAAGCTGAATTACTAGGCTTGGTGCTGATTTACTAGAGGCTATACACCAAAACATATTTGAAACACGTTATGCTTTTTGAATAGATGAGAATAAACCACTTTGAGAGCTTTGAATTCGCACGTGCGTATATTCTGCGCTTAGAAATTTTAGTTCTCTTTGTAGCGATAAATAGCGTGTATAGTTTTCAGTTTAAAATGGTTAAATAATACAGTCTCCAAACAAAACGCTCAAGCAACACGTTGACACGAAATCCTAGAACACTTCGAAACAGTGTTAGCGCAAATGAACTTTATCACTATTTTGTGCTATTACTAACTATACATATTGCTGTAATAATAACGATAAGACACCAGTAGTAGTTTCATTTCATTTCATTTCATTTCATTTCAGTAAAAACATATCACTAGACCTTTCGTATACCTAATTTGATTATAGTTCAGCCTAAGACCTTGATACATTTGAGATTAGTTTGTTCATGTATTACTTAAATTGAATAAGTTATTGTTCTAGGGTATCGTAACTAAAAGTTTTAGCGTACCGTATAAGCTTTCTGTTCTCAAACTCTCTTCATCAAATGTCAAACAATTTTATGTTAGATCTGTTTGCGTAACAGATTCCCAGTTCTCTCGCATTTCCACTATTAAAAGCGATCTATTACATTTTATTCCCGCCCATTCCCATCACCGTTAAACCAAAAACAAAAGACACGCCACGCAATAAATCGCGCTTCGTGACGCGCCGTGTCGCGTTCGCGTCGCGTCACAAAATACCCCAAATTGCTTTCCATCGCGTCACCTTCCGCAAAATGGAAATAGTTTCAGCTTTGTTCGCTTCAAGTGTTCGCTGAAAACTATAATTACTAGAGAGCCAATTCGGAGGCTGGATATGTTTCAAAGTTCTGTCTAGGAAATAAAAAATACGAAATTTTATTTTGTGCGGTTTGATGATCGTAAATATTTTTAATAGTAAGTCTGACGAAATAAGTGTGAAATTAAAACTAACAGAAAATCATTTTGTTAAGAAGTTTTGAGGGAACAAACATTAATTCGTGATCAATAATGAAAGATAAGTTTGAGTGATCCAATAACTTGAGCTTCCGGATTCCTGTGTCCCTATCCTACTTTAAATATATAAGTTTGGATTAAAGGATATTGCTGGCTACTAACTATTAATATCAAATTATCGTCTAAAGCGGATCTAAGTATAAAACGAAATTAACGTCAAACGTCACTTAAACGAAAGTGCTTTCCTTAATCTAGAACACTTAAAACAACTGCCATAATTTTTATAACGCTAACGATACAGTTATAAATGTATTTATTACAGATACTCGTATATTAGTTCCAGCTGACAGGCCGTAGCTCACGTTAACAAGCGATGTTATCGCGTCCCATTGCCGTATCGACACAATTGCCCATTGTCACACACTAGTTGATTCTAATTACGATATTATAGCAATTTCGACGAACAATGCTCGACGCAGACAAAACATTTACCAGCCTACTTGTGTAATGTGCAGGATTTATCTCGGAGTAGATAGCGAGGTGTATATCGCCAGAGGCTTTATCTTAACGTGGGTGCGTGCCAGATGAGTTACGATTCGCACACCTGATATGTTAGCAAAATGTTCTGCGTTGAATTGCCTTTGTTTTATTTTATGTATTAGTCCCAAAATTGTTTATCGTAATGCTATTGTATTTATGTAAAGGTTCAAATAGTGGACTGTTTTAATTCTAAGAATAATTTATGATAATCTGAATAAACATTCCGAATTGTTGGTAGGTAGCAGTAGCTGAGAGTAGTTCTAAAGATTTACTATTGAGAAATGCGTGTATATTTATGTTTAAACCAATTGATCTGATTGGACAACCAGCATTCATATATGTTCCGACACTAATGTATTTTATCCCCGTTCAAAAGTTGCAGGCAAAATCTACAGTAGTAGTCCATAAGTTACATCTATTTTAGTCCAATAACAAAGTTTCCGACATCTGTAAAGTTACAAATGTTTAATACTCTAGTTTTGAGCAAGTTTGATCTAGCTGTGTCTGAACCTGGCTATACAAATTATATGAAGTTCAAGCACATGTTTCCACCTCCACAAATTTAATAATATCAGAATATTAGCAGCTAGCTGATCCGCGCGGCTTCGCTCCCGTAGCATGATGTTATTTACTTTTTGTTGTGTTTATTTTATCGTCAGCAATTTTTTATGTAAGGTTTGAATAATAGTACAAAAAAGTTACAATGGCAATACAAGTTGTTTTAAACCTCTTTAGTAATAAAGGACATTTAATACCGCCCGGTTCCTGTAAACGATGGAATGTCATAGTATAACAAATACGAATCGTTTTCATTAACGAGCAGTAATAATTAACCAATCGAGACCAAATTTTGGTGGTTATATAAACGCCACCTTTCTTATAGTTACATTTTATTATACTATCCGTAAGTAACGACTCGTTTTATTTTTAAAGAAACCGAGCATAAGGGAGGTCTTATTTTCCTCATTGGTACACCATTGTGAAGCCAAGCAGTTAGTCAGCAATATAAGTTGACAGGTGTGGTCTCTATTAGAATTACGTAGTTTAGGACCGGCGACCGGCGACCGGGGACGTGGGGCACGCCGGCTGCAGTCTGGTGTCACCGTTGTAGGGTTGTGGGCAATATATTATATTTATTTATTATTCACAGATTATTTAGTTTAACTTGTAACATAATTGAATAAAGGTTTATAGTTAAAGATCTGGATACGTAGGTCTCAGAAAATCGTGTAATAAAAAAAATACACAAAATGTCATCCATCAAAATTATTTTGTATGTTCATAAACTCAGTCTTTACCGAAACAGGTTAAACAAAAAAATGCAAACACAGTTGAGGGCAGAAGCTAGTTACAAATATAAGAAATTGGCACGCAATATCTCCGAAATACGGTCATAATTCCAGGCCCATAAATGCAGAGTAAAAGCAACTTATCATGTGTGAGCGAGCGGCAGACGCGGCCGCCGGCTAACTGATACGGCTGGCTTGATCTACTGAGTATTGTTGTTTTGTTTATCATACTTAGAAATAATCTATCACCATAAGTGATTTGTTAAGGGTACATAAAAATAAGCTTCAGTATTTAAGTTAACTCATAAGTTGTGCCGTCCTCTTTGTGATTCGCAATATAACAAGGTCACTGTTGTTTTCTTGGAAGCCTAATACATAATAGATCAGAGAAAGTTTGCATGGATGGAAATAAGGTGATGGGTAGAAGACAATCCTTTGAAAATAAATCGACAATATCGTCCCCAATATTGGGCATAATTCCCACGGTCCATAAATCCGGTGCAAAGGGTCTTATCACGTGTAAGCAGACCGGGCGAAGCCCGCGCCCCCCGGCGGTGTGATACCACTGACTTTATCTGTTCGTTATTGTGGCTTGGTTTATACGCTGTTACGAATATTAGAACATTCTCCAATTATTTTAAAATTCGTTGTTGTTTTAATTTAACATAGATGTACTTTCTAAAAATAATTATATCAGAAAAAATCATATAGTTACATAATATTTTACATTTTTAGTAGTTTTTCAAATATTTAAGTTTAGCTAAGCTTTTAGCTGACTTGTAAATGTTTTATTGGAAATAGCAAGAAAATTTAATCGTATTAGGTTATTTATAATTCGCTATTGTATACAAACTAGTTAAACTGTTTTAATTTAGTTGTAAACATCCAAAGAATATGAAAAAAAAATAATAGCTTTGAAAAATTTACATATAATATATTTATTGTTCTAAAAGAAGTCGGCAGTGACAATAGTTACACGTGTAATTGTAATAATATTCACAAGTTCCAGCCAACCTCACACGAGGTGCAGAGAACCAGCAGTTAATTGAATGTAATTATAACAATGAAGGGCCCACAGTCGACAGTCGACACTCGACACACTAAGACGCAATTAAACTTTGTTTATATTCAATTGGCGCTCGCTTCGGGCGATCGTCAGCTTTGATAGCTGTCATTTATATTAGAGAATCATTTTGCCTGTTTCTAAAAGTTCCTACGTCTCATTATGGGAATTTGTTCGGTATTTCGTATATATAAGAATACCACTTTTCTTATTTATGTTTAAGTCCCCTTCTATGCATTAGTATACGCGTACGTGGATGTCATCTGCCGATGTCGTCGGCGTGACGGGTTAATATGTCTTTCCGTAGACAACCGTAGTTGGTAATTTACGTCTCCCGATGCATCCGCCATCCATCGACAAATGACGTCCGGGTATGCGTCTGCCGATATGTAGAAGGGGCTTAAGGAATAATGGGTGCCTTCCTCCTCAAGCTTATGATTTATTACATGAGTCGTTTCTTGATGTCACTTATAGTAATAAATTTTAATTAAAATTTAACTATTCTTCCGTGTGGCGAGTTTATTTTATCGCAACAGATTTAGATAGATACTATTACTAGCACAATATGGTTCCGTCCTCTATACAAAAATACTCCAATTACCATACTATAAGTTTTCATAATCAGTTAAACAGTTTAAAAACACACGTGTATCAGCCCTGTTGAGGCTTGTGCAAGCAATATGTATGTTAATGAAGCCCGCGCCACGAGCGTCGGGCTCCGAACCCGGCCAGGGTACTCCGGCTCACCTGTCCACTCTCCCCGATCTCCCCGGTCTCCCCGGTCTCCCCGGTCACCGGTCTTGAGACGGTCTTTTTAATTAAACACAAACATTTAACTTGGTGTTGTTACCTCTCGGTGGATGCATTCTCAAGTCTGAAGGAAAGCAAATATTAGTTCTGGGGAATAATAAGTGTGTAGGGTTTCGGAAAACTCCAACTTAAGCGCACAAACTGAGACTGGAACATTTTTGCACGGAAAATATTTAACTATTTCATCTGAATGTTTGAATGCGTATAATTACTAAAATCGCCTCTATGTTGAATATAGGATCTTTGTAAATATACAAAGGAGAATTGTTGTTCTCTCATTCGTACCTATCTTACGTTTTATAAAATTAAAATGGACCGAATTGAATGGATAAAAATTAAATAAATCAGAATGCTGATTAACCTTCTTCATTTCAAATACATTTATTGCACTACTAGCTTTCCGCCCGCGGCCTCGCCCGCGTGGACTACAAATTTCTGTCATTTGTGGATTTTCGAAGTAGAGGTGGTATGACAATTTTTAAGATTTAGAAACGTACGTTTGTAAAAATGTATCTCTATAAGTATATTCTACATTAAATATAACAAAGTGTCACTGTTCAGTTTTATAGAATTCTAATAATTCTGTTTTAATTTTTTTGCAAAATATTGACATTTTGGAAATCTGTCGTGTACTCTCAGAATAAAAAAGTTGATGTTTCCATGGATTTAACACATATTTGCTTATGGATGCAAATAATATCTTCTGCATGTTGGTTAGTCTTTGTTGTGATTAGCCGCCATGATCGTAATCTACTTTCGAAATCAAGAGAAGGCTACATTT
>LQNK01002927.1:64237-87665 GCA_001586405.1 Phoebis sennae | reverse complement strand
GACGTGGACATATCTTTCTGAAAGCCGTATTGATTTTTGCAAATAACTTTATTTTGATTTAGAAATGAAGATAATTTTGTGTGAAATATTTTTTCAATAACCTTTGCAAGTATAGGAACCAGAGTAATAGGTCTATAGTTTGACATTTCTGCTTTTTCGCCCTTCTTAAACAAGGGTTTTACGACCGAAAGTTTCATTCTGTCAGGAAAAATTCCTTGATTGAAAGATCTGTTAATGATGTAGCATAATGGTTGACAGATAAACGAATTGCATAGTTTTAAAATATACGTCGTTACACCATCATATCCCGAACTTTTGGCATTATTTAGATTGGCAATAGTCTTTTCAATGTCATTTTTTAAAACTGGGGTGATAAATATAGTCTTAGGGTTAATTTTTAAGTTATTAAAATTTATTCGATTTGTATTTCCGCGTTCATTTTTATGTTTAGTATCATTATTTGTCAAATTTATAAAATATTTATTAAATTCGTCAGCGATCAATTGTGGATCATCGATTTTCTTTCTATTGTTATCTATTATGCACGATACACTGTCAATATCATTATTCATTATTCCATCATCATATCAGTATATTTATGATGTGTGTGTATTTGTACATAAACATACCTATCTTTTTAAAAAGGCATGTGACGTTACTTCTCGCAATCAGAGAGATCCAAATAGACTCGTTTTTGAGGACTATCCTAGATTGGCAAAAATCAGTAAAAATTGTGTTGGTATGTGTATTAGATTGTATAATCGCCTGCCAAAAAAACTAAAGATACTTACAATTGGAAATTTCACGACTAGACTATATGAATGGCTCAGAGAACGTAGTTTTTACAGCATAAAGGACTTTGAGAATATTGATTATAAAATGTACTAGAATATTATAAATGTATTAAGAATAGATATTAGGATGACTTTAAATTGTATAATTCCATATGACGATTTAAAAATTATGTTTTAGTATGTTTGTATTAATTTGTTTCTATTTTTATTGTATGAAACTAATTTTTTGCATGCTATATAATAAGTAGCAAAACATGTGAACATTATCCAAAATAAGATCACTGTAAACCATGTTTTATGCAAAGTTATATGAATAAATGAATAAAACTATCTCACAATCCCATCAAAGTATTTTTATCTGTCGATGAAACCTATTAATTCGCAACTATTTCTTGCAAATAAATTGGAAACAAATCAAAATATAGCGTAAAATATTTAAAATCAGTTCAAGCCATTTCTATTTATCATTATAGATCATAAAAAAAATAACATCACGCATTAGAGTGCATGTTTTTTAGTTATCATTTTTAACTTACTTTCCTTAAATATGTTTCTCTATTGCATTAGAGGTTGAGTTAATATTAAGTTTAAATCTAATATTTTAATATCAAACTATTACCTACATACCTACCTAATAGCGTTGTATCTTATCCCAACAAAACATAAATGTAAAATGAAAGCCAAGTTCTTGATTTCACCCAAAAAAGAATTGTGATCCATATGGGTGCCAAGTTCTGTTTTCACTCGGGATGGAAATGAAGCTCAAGATCTGACTGGCATATTTTTTACGTACCTACAGGTTATATTATATGGGAAAGTTAGTCATACTTCATATTTGTATTGAATTTATACATAATTTGTCATATTGTTAAAAATAGCGCTTAGAGTTAGAGAATAAAGCTGCTAAATATTTTAATTCATAATACGAGTATACTTTCTCATACTTTCAGAGCAAAAGTTGTTCAGCTTAAAGAAATGTACTTTGTAATAAATTCCGTTTTATTTTCACCAGTATTATGAAAAGGAATGAAAACTGTAGCATTAGCAGAGTTAGTTTCCCTATGTAGAAGTCATATTCCTGGTGGTCATAATAAGTTTTCTTTTAAAATGTTTCGACTGTTCTCGAGTTCTTGTAAAATATATTAATGCTTGCAGTTGTGCATGGAGAAATTTTAAAAGAAGTAAAGTTTTTATTTTGTTTATATGCATTTTGAAATTTGAGTAAGCTTAATTTATAGCCCGTAAAATATAACTTGATCTCTATGGTTGTTGCTAAAATTACGTCTATGTAGTTTTGATTTTCTTAGTAGTACGAACTGTACCTGGCAGTCATACATTATTTAAACGTAGGTTATTATACATTACTGTTTTACTCCACTTTTCAGACACCTTAGAGCGAGTAGAATAGTAAGTCGATAATTTTCATCGATATTTTTTTTCATCGACATATTATGTCGAAGAGATCAAGCTATATTTTGCGTAGTATAATAATACATAGGTTTGGAAATAAATTTTTATTCAATATTTAATTCCATTTCATTTTATTTTTAAAAAATATATATTATTTCATATTTTAATTAAAAATGAGTTGAAGCTGAATCGACAGTTTTTGTTAAAAATATAGTTGAAATTCAATTAATCAATTTGTAAAGAATGGAAGTATGTTTGTTTATTTTTGGTCGCAATTAGTATCAGGATATCAATTAGTAATAACAAATACTGTTGTAATATCAATGTAGCCACATTCTATAGCCAAAGGCATATTCAGTATGAATAGGTCGACCGCTTCAATGCCGCGGATATTCACTATGCTAACAATCTGAGGCTTAATGCATTTTCATATGTTCGTGGTTTTCATCATCATGGATGTGGGATTTAGAAATTCAAGAATTCAATACGAGCTGTGAGGTTGTAGATTATCAAAAAAGTTTACTGCGTTCATTGACACTATATTTTAAACATTGTTGAAATGTAACTAATTAACCTAATGTGGAAGCAGTGTAACTGTAAAATGATGAGATAGCCATCTTACAAGAAAATATGAAATATTTTATTTATTTAAATTTATCTTAGAAGTTTGACTTCTCTTCGTTAGGACGTATAGTGTTATCATGATATGTCCTTGAGATTTGTTTTAAGTTTCACCGTATAAGCGGGAAAAAATCCTACTCATTTTTGTTATACTATTTTTTTGTGTTTTTATGTTCAGATGTTCATCAGTTTCCCATCTTAGATATTTAATTAATCAAAAATTAATTTGGTTAAAAACATTAAATAAAATAAAAATATTGAAAATTTAAACATGCATATTACTTTGTTTTGTATTTCTCAACGCAATAAAGTGTATAGAATAAAATAAATAAAATGCATTAGTTGCAAAGGAAACGTATATGAAATTACTGTGTTTCTGAATATCCCCTCCATAACACCTTCTACCTTCTTTCCGAATACGAGGTAGTCGGAAGGCACAGTAAATGCCTCACCGCCAAACAATTCACCTATCGTTGTCACTTACATCGACTTTAACGCCTTCCACACGATGCGAGTGCTGTGGCGGCTTCAGCCTTGGCATGTACCGGTAGAACTCCTCGTTGTCTTTGTACCACTTCACCGAGTAGAGCTTGCCGCCTTCGAGGTCATAGTCGCAAGTCATGGTAACTGACTCACCGCGTTGTTTCAAGTTTGGTATAGACACGCCGACGATTTGGAGACAAATTGAAGCTAGAAATTTGAATTGCATTTATTAGTGTATGGTTTAAGTTATAAGCAGAAGTTGTGTTTTATTGACGTGTATATCAATGCTTGTTACTGTATAACGCTTAACGACAGAATGGGTTGGCGTGAAATTAGGCATAAATTATCGATAATATTAATACCAATTAAAACATAGGTACATACGGTGATGTGAATTCCAATTTCATAAGTCATTGTTACAAGCTTGATTGTGAAATAAATTGAATTTAAATTAAGTTTATTTAGGCAAAATAAAACATAATAGTCTCATATGTTGCTACCATATTATTATTTTTAATAATAAAAAGGGAAAAAAATATTTGGCTATTTGTTATTTTTTTGAGATAGGACACGGATAGTTTAGAGCCTGTCGCAAGATCACAAAACCTACCTAGGTGCTGATTACGATTCATACAAACAAGGATCCGAAGGTAAACGTAAAAAAAAATCGTAATTTTTATCACTTACAAATAAAATAAACTTAAAATGTTTTTTTTTGTAGGATATCCTAGCATTAAAAAAAAAACTAGGACTAGGACTATATAGTATATATATATATATAAAGCTTTGATCTCAGGTTGTATAATTTAACTCATAGAACAATAATCCTTAATTATTGTGGACATCTAAAAGTAACGCACATTCAGGTCCAAAAAGTGCATTTAGCGAGAAAATGTAAACGAAAATAGAGTTAACTTTTAATTAATTGACACTGCCTCTCAAGCATTGCGGCGTGCTAACTGTAAGTGCTTACTTTCAAAATGTAATTTGTACGAAAGGTATAATAAACTGACAAATTTAATTATATATTTTGTTACGTACTGAGTATAAAAAATAATTGTTTCTTTTGGGTTATTTTTGTATTTAATAAACTTATTTTTAACTGTACAATAAGAAATTCTTCGTAATATTTATTAATTTAATTAAATTCAAGAAGAACAATAAAACCTATCGTATCTCTTAAATATCACTATACAAAAACATTAAATAGTAATAATAATACAATTCTATAATTGCTATAACTGAATTATAAATTTCGATAATTTATTTTCGATATGAATAAATCGATAAATCATACCTTAGTATCAATAAAAAAACAACCTATAATTGTTTACCTTTTAGATAAAATAGAGCTAAATAGCACACAATTATTCGCAGCTTCATTTTACACTATACAACTTTACATAACTTTATAATATTCTACAAGAATATAATCAACAAAGATTAACTTTTAAAAGTTATTAAATTGAGCATTGCGTTAACAAAGTCTTTGTTTCGTGTTTCGTAGCACAAACGAGTGCAGCGTAGCGGGCGTAGCGAGCAACTGTTGCTACGACGCGGAGCTACGGGCTACGTTACGTTCATGCAACGTGAATAATACGATTATGCATGTTCTAAATTTATTGAGTTAGAGTTTAACCCAAAAACATTATTGCTTTTAACTTTTTAGAGGTAAATTTAATAATTGTTGGTTAACCTGGATGTAATTGGCGATTTACAATATACTTTTTGAATATTCCTATTCCTTTTTTTAATTCCTGAAGAGGAAATATTTATGGAAACATACAAGATCTCGTGTAAAAGAGTTCACGTTGACCAATTAATAATACTTATTTCAAGTTATAAATGATATATTCTATAGGATATTAGCTCACTATGTAACTTATATCACATAATACAAACTTTGTTAAAATAAAAATGCTTAAAAGTTTTAAGATGTAAGAGATTTAGTTTAAAGTTTTGGATTGTTTGCGTTGTTTTGAAACTGATACATCTAAAGACTGTTGGGTATTTAAAAGTCATAACTATTTCTGAAGAGGTGTGCTCTTGTCATTTTGTAAAATAATATGTACATTCCGTATTGCTTATACAAAAGAATTATCAAAGGTTGGTAAAAGTAATTACGGGAGAATATCATCCATTTTCGTAAAGTACCTTAATGAAAACATT
Organism: Phoebis sennae; assembly: GCA_001586405.1. Classification (NCBI taxonomy): domain Eukaryota; kingdom Metazoa; phylum Arthropoda; class Insecta; order Lepidoptera; family Pieridae; genus Phoebis; species Phoebis sennae. The sequence goes on along the minus strand of LQNK01002927.1, from coordinate 82,188 downwards.
ATAGGCTTAAAGAGGATTCATTTCGGGTTTCGTGCCATTATCGCCCTATCAAAGTGCTGACCGGTGGATTAGTGACAGATTTAATAAATAGATAATTTGCTAATGGCGCGCCGCTGTTTTCCATTTGGCGGGAAAAATTTATTCAAGTCCTTTAAACTCGGAAATAAATTAGGGTAATAATACTTACTGGGAGTTTAAAAAATAAATTTTGAGTGCACAAATAATCGATGCTATATGATTAAATTTTCGATTAATAGCTGATTTAATAGATAGATAATGTTTTCCATTTGGAGGGAAAATTATTTTAATCTTTTAAATTCGAAAGTAAATTAAGTCAAAAATAATACCAGGAATTTAAAATTATAGTTCTGAAAGAACAACATTACAGATTCCATAAGATCGACTTATAATTGATTAGTGACAGATTGAATAAAGATATAATTTATGTGTGCGTAATATAAGGGTGTGACCATTTGAAAAAAGGGAAATCCGGGAGAAAATATTTGATGAAAGTTTTGACATAATTGAAGATGCTAATTTTGTTTAAATATTGTGAATACAAGTAGTTTTTTAAATAATGATTAATTTAAATAGTAAATTAATCATTCAGACCTAAATTTAATATATTTTTATACACGTTCTTTTTAAAAATTCCAAAATTATTATTATTATAGTGTAAATTAAGCACTGTACATAAATAATACAGAAATTACTTAAATTCTATTGTATTGTATTTTTTTTTCTAAACCATAGCCCATAATAATATCGGCATGTTAAAGCTACAGTGTAATCGGTGATGTTGTGCAAAAAACATAATTTTTTATTAAGTTGATTTTAGGGAGTATTTTTTAGTTACTCTTTGTAAATATATAATACCATTGTAGTTCAACTTGTATATGCAAAATTTCAACGACGGCGACCGCCGGGAAGTGGGTCAAATGCAACTTGTAAGATTTGATTATCCCAGACAGACACTGGACAGCATTATAGGAAACTAAATCATAACTTGTAATGGAGATATTAAACATTCGTATATGATTTGGACTTTCCACAGTCAATATTAAGAAGGTCTTCTATTTGAATATTATGAAATCTAATGTGTCGTTTTGCTTTACCTACAAAAGTTTTAACAACTGCATCTTCTTCTTGCTAGCGCTCCTTTTCCAATTTCCCACCATTACTCCTTTCCTTATTCTCTCCTCTTCCTTAAAGCTGGCAGGGCATCTGTGACACGGTGCGGACTGCGGTGTAGATGTTCATGGGATGCGTTCAGCCACTTAATATCATGTGAAACGCATGCTGCCCTTGCCTGCTTGATCAAAAAAATGTAATTTTTAATTATTATATATATTTTTTGCATTTCGTTATGTTGCAATAGAGTTTAATACCATGCCTCATTCACAATATCGATCGTAAAGTTCTAAAATAACCAAATCAAGTTACGTAGAAACATTCTTACTTAGGCACGACTTTAATAGATAAATTATTTATAAATAAACGTTTTATGCTTCACTGCTAAACGTGCACAATAAAAAATTATATTTATAAGCGTTCCTCTTCCAGAATATCTAACTAGTTAAGACCGAAATAAAGTTTCTCGATAACAATACTGCAGCGCACTATTCAATAAATCGTATCGACTTCATGATTTCTTTTATACTTCGTCCCACATTGATGTAATAAAATAGGGCGTATTATACAATATCTCGATACTAGTGCAAAATCCCAAAAGTGCTGGAGATTTATTGGTGGACTCCCTTTGAACCGGTAACGATTTCTGCGGGATCTTTGCATATTCTCACGATTCTCAAATTCACTGAAATATTCTGTTACACAATGAGACAATCTGATTAAATGTTGTCGATGAGATGCTGGATTGATTAAAAATGCAGTATAATTCAATGCAGTCTGCTGCATTATTCAACAGGATTTTCTTATTATCTTGCAGATATACAGCATTGAGGAGTAATTGTTTAAGATGTTGAGAGCTGATGGCTAAATGAAATAACGATCTCCTTGTACGCTTTCTGAGTTATCACTTAAATCTATTAAGAGCTAAATAAAAAAATAGAAATACTTATTTTATCTGAGTTTTCACCGATGGTGAAAATAAATTGCCTTATGCACTAAAATTCTGTTAGTGAGTAATATTTTTTTAATCATATTGTTTTTGTATTTATACACAATATCTTAGCCATATTACATTCAGTGAGGGCCTACTTTGAAGTTCTGATTTTATTCGAGAGTGCAAGAGCAGAGCGAAAGAAAATTTACACAATAAAATCACATAAATATATCTATTTGTATTACACATTTTATCATTTAATTACAATCTCGATGTATAAATAGAAGCAAAATAGCAACAATGTAAATCCACCCTTTAATACCGCGTATAAATCAATTGTAATGAAAAGTAAGTATATTCATATTGCAGAATAATTAAATATTCATGTTTATTCTGTAGAAATTGGGGAAGCTGTAGCTGACATTTTTAATTATGTTTATCCCTCGCTTTATTATGATCGCATTAATATTTAATTAAATTATTATCTAACAAGATGTATGGTTTATAATTCAGATTAATTATATGAAATAAATAGCATGTGTGTATCAAAATTCTAATTTGTAGTTGTACTCGGGGAATTACGCAACTAATGACTAAATTATACATTCATCGGAAGCCAAATCAACTTAAATAGCTTATTATGATGGTTGCCTGAAATTGCTTTTTGGTATAATATATACATTTCGGTTTTAACGCGATATGGGTATTATGCGTTCAAGAGGCTCGAATAATTTGATATTATCGTTGAGGAGGCGTTTAAGACTTCTAGTTATTTATTCATTATTCGAAACTTTATATTTTTCGTTGGCATATTGTACGATTTATTACTTTATCACGGAAGGGATATAGTTTGTCGTTAAACCATTTAATATTTTGATTTAATTTTATGAAAGAGTGAGATAATTTCTTACTGCATATACTTACTTTTATATAGGTACTTACTCCTGAACCAATGTTCACTTTGAAATGTTCTTAAAGATAGTTTTATTGTTCTTATATGTAAGAAAGTTAGAATTAAAGTGACAGAGTTTACAACTTGAGATCTTTAAATCTAGGGTCTCACGGCCTGCTTTCTCACAGGTCAGAGCGCGCACGCAAAACCGATAGGCCGGGGAACTGTCGTATCTGTTGACTGTCCTTTCTGTGTGTGTTCACATGTTTTTGTTTATGATAATTATTAAATTAGTCAATATATTTTGTGTAAAATAAATGCTCATGAAAAGCATTATAATATATATTATGTTTTCAAGAAATGTGAGAAGTATGTACAAGACTTACTACTCCTTGTATTTTCTGAGTAAGAAACAAATCGCCTCAGACTGAAACATTGGAACAATCGTTTAAACAAAAGGACTCATCTACATTTTAATATTCTTACCATCGCAAGACTAGATATTAGATAATAACCGTTTATCCAGTTTCAATAACGCCTTTGTACCTGCCTGCTTCGCTGACTCGATCAACTGTAGGAAGTGTTCATTTCGTCCCGAGAGTTGCGCTGCACAAATTGGATACTTACCTTGCTAAATACGTATTAAAAACTTGGGACTTATATACGTTTGAATGCTAAGGATAGGCGAATATTCATATGAGAGCTTGCGGAGCCTGCTCCTGATGTTTAACGTTTAATTCAAATTGCACTTCTTAAGCCGTTAATTTTTTTAATACATTTTTAAACATCCAACGGCTAGTAGAAGACTTACAACGAAGATCACATCGAAACATAAAGATCCTCATAGATATAATTATAGTCAATGGTAGGATGAAACTTAAGTTAAAACAACATAATGTGTGAAACAAATTATATTTGAATCGTTATCGACCTAAATAAATTAAAAATTAAAATTTATACTCATGGCTTAAAAAACAAAAAAAAATGTACCTTAACTCCGTTACCTACCTTCCCTTACCTACCTTATACTCTGTATAATATTTAATACATATTTTGTTAAGGCATATGCACCCACCCGAGCTCTATCGCTATTCAATAAACTAAATGCGTTCAATCGATCCGCTTCATTTCGTCTAACGACAGTTTGATCGCAATGAAAATTATCCAGTATGTTAATTTGGTATTGGTCCAATGGTTCGTTGAACTTCTGCCGCTTTCATTTGCAATGTTTGGCTAGTTTATTGGGTTCCTTTACGTATATAAAACATACATTAAATAGGCTTACGATATTTTAAAATAGACATAAATATCTACATACGCACGGAAAACATTAACCTTCTTCTGTCGCAGTCGACAAAAATACACTATACAAACGCGAAACGGATTTATTTTTTAAAGGAAACTTTAGTTCCTGTTTGGTTATTATTTTCTCCTAATGTAAATATTCTGATAAAATATTATTAACAAGAAATATAGGCCGCAATATAAAATATGTCTATGATTTTGTAAACGTTTTTGTGTTGAGTCGTAAAGTGAATCTACTAGAATAAACTTCTGAAAATAATTTCGGAACCCACACAATTTCAACGCGTTGTGACATGCCAGTTCAATGAAATAAATTTACATTAATTAGGGATATTTTATTGGATAATTAGTTTACTGTTTTGTTATTAGTTTGGTTTTAAATCGAAATATCATTGTATAATGACAACTGGGTAAATTAAATCACAAAATATATACATTTTGTTGGGATGGGTTGCCATTTACATGTGATTGTGATGTTATTATAAAAGAGACTATATCATTATCTATACTAATAGTATAAAGAGGAAACCTTTGTATTTTTGTATGTTTGTATTGAATAGACTCAAAAAGTACTGGACCGATTTCAAAATTTTTTTTATCATTAATTAGAGGGATTCTTCCGAATCCGTATAGGCTACATTTTATCCCGGAAAATAGATAGCATATAATATTATGCAACGGGAGCGAAGCCGCGCGGATCAGCTAGTATTAAATAATGTAAGAACTGGACACATTTCTTTATATATTACTAGCTCAGTCCCGTGATTTAACCCGCGTATATTTCGAGTACCCTGGGATATCCGGGATCTGTGGGATTATTGTATGTCCATCTGGTTCTAAGCTACCTCCCTACCAACTTTTAATCAAATCGGTGCAATGAAGATTTTCTTTTATAAATGTATATAGATTTGATGCTATCATTAAAAGTTTCCTTGGTATTCTGAAGTATGTAGTTGGCACAGGAAACAAATAAATTTTTCCGAAGCAACAATCTTACCCATTTATAACCTCACATTCAGTTTCTAGGATACACAAATATCAAATAAGATACTGAGTTATTTGCGTATAAATCATTAGAGATTGGAGATACAAGGAATCTTTTCTTAGAACTGTTTTATATAGATGTCGATATTTATATATATAAGTTGTTGGGAAAAGGATCTTTATCAAAATATATAAAAGTAAATAGTGTATATTAAAGTGTTTAATAGTGATATGAATATTATGCATCTCCATAAACGAGTGATTCTATCAAGTATATAATTATCGCAGATTAGAGAATTAATAAAAGGCAGATGGAGTTTGCCGAAGACTCGAGTGATGCCAGCAGCAAATACAACATTCAAAGCCGTTACATTGCAGGAATTCATAGCAGGGCTTCGCATTTTTTCTTAAAAATGGCATCTTGTGTTATTATAACATTGTAAACGTTGTTTACAAAAGCAAAAATAATAAGATGGATTATCCTTTGTAACTAAAGATTATTAGCATTTTATTCTTTTAATCCATTCAATATCTGGTACAGAACACGCACACAGATGCACGTGTACATAAGAGCAGTAAGCGTCACTCGAGTCTTCGGCACTCTCCATCTGCCTTTTATTCTCTAATTTGTGATAATTATATACCTAATTAATGCAATCATTACGTTTTGTAATGTGGAGGATGGTATTAATCCTCCAACGAAAAGGGAGGATCCTCGACCATTGCATACAGGACTGGCCGGCCGTTAGGCCCCGAGGATGGAAGTTTGGAAGCTATAATTATATGCTTAGCGGCGAAAACATTTCAACATCGCGATTTAGGAATTATGACGTCACGTGACACCACAGTAACAATACTCTGAAGTACGCGTTTGGAATAAAAAAGACTATTCTCCTTCCCATTCGTAACTTCATATTACTGAAGTACATAAACACAGTAATTTGTGTTAAATTGGTTTGAATAGTAAGGGAATTAAACACTACAAGTTATAACTACCGGAGACACTTAACCTGAAGTGATAAAGAGGTGAGCTAACTCCGCTTTGTTAGAACGTGTCATTCGATACTCAATTAGAGGTAAGAGGTGCAAGGAAACTGTGGGTGTAACTTTTGGTATCTTAAGTATAGTCTTTCACGTGACTTTACTTTTGAGTATTCCCAAGGAGCTCTTGTTTCGTAAGTAAGGTTTTAGAGGACAGTCGTTTCTTATGTTAATAATACTACTTCTTCTTCTTTTCTAATAATGGCATATTTTTTACTTTTTACACATTGGCCAGGGATCGTTCTTATGAAATTTTGTTTCCACTTGGAGCAAGTAACTGCAACAAAAGAAATACAAACACTTAAGACAAGACAAAACCACGAAACACAATAAATAGGTGTTGATAATATTTGTCTACAATAAATGATGCCATCTACAATTATTTTTAATTATTTGATTTGTCTATAAACAAGTGTGTGAGTAAAACAATATAAAATAACCATTTAATTTTCAACCCTATATTATGGTTACACGAACTTCATTATTTTAATGATATTTTTTGAATAATATGTTTGGACTACATTAATTAACAAAAATTTATATTCATATATTCAAGTTAGCCGTTTTGAAAATAAGTATTTTATAAAAGATTGGAAACCTTTATTAAAATAATTATGAATTCAGACTTCATATTACTTAGAAACTTAATAATTATAAACTCAAATTTAGATCAAAACCACACGTTTTTTGTGTAACAAATAAAAAAGAAACTAAACGAAATCCTCGATAAAATTATCTCCAATAAAATAAAACATTGAGAGCATTATAAAATATATATTTCGCTCACCTCCAACGCGCCTATGACATAAAATATTGCCCATAAAATATGTCCTGAAGAACGTAAACAAAGGGGTTTTATAGTTTCATGGCTATCGACAGGACACTATAAAGTAATATCGTATTTCAAGCCATTCGTAAATCTATATTAATACGATAAAACTAAAGGATGTTTATTTGTTTGGGAGAAAAATATGTGTCGAGATTCTGAGGCACCTGAGAACAATGTTCCGCGTTTTATTGGTACCATTGATTCACTGAAGAAGTGAAAATGAAAAAAAAATCAACACCGTTTAAAAATCATCATCATCATCATAGTAAACAGAATATATTTGTGCACTTATTTTTACGAATTTTTGTTTTATATTTGTCACTTACCCAAAAATATTTTATAAATTGTAATGGCGTAATGCTGTGACAAAATTACACAATACAAGTATAATAAGGACATGTGGAAAAACAGTAAATAGCAAAGTAAAATTTGGGGACAAATACAGTGATTTCGGACGCACGACAATAACATTAGCTTTTTGTCTAACTCTGTAATATATCACACGCTACAACAATGACACACATATAGAAAGCTGGGATACCAACCATTAACATAACTGTGGGTAATTAGAGAGCACATAAAATTGAATAAATCGCCTTTATATAAAGATTTAGCAAAATATTGAAAATGAAACCTTATGACCATGTCGTAGATTTGGATTTGGATAATCGTGTCGAAGGACTTAAGGACGTTTTGGAATAAAATACATCACCTGTCCAGAAATTAGCGCATTTAACTATATACCATGAGTATAGGGGTGGAAAGTTGCAATTCAAATAACAAATAATACTGTGGTCCTAAAAGCCAAATCTAATGGATGCCAATCACGATGCAATTTGAGCACAGTCGTTATACATTGCTGCAGGTGTAGGATGAATTTTGAAACACTCTATGCTTTCTCATACATAATGAGCAATGTATTTATAGTAAATGCTAAGCGTAGTCTAGTTTTCCCTTTGTCTGACGAAGACGTGAGTTGATGTCTATTGCGGACGCAGGAGTTAATGGAGCAAGTGTTATTGAGCAGATATTACCCCAAAATTCGGTATCGCAAACCGTGTTACAACCCCGGTACAAATGTTGTGGTTGTTCATGAGTTACACTGACGTTAGTTTGATTGTCGGAACTTTGTTAACGAGATCGGCTCTGTTTGATACTAACTGCTGATTAGAGATTTGAATGTATGTAAATATAGAAGAGTTATGTTGAGTATGATATTTGTAATGTGAATTATGTACTAATGTTTATGGGTAAAATATAATTGTTTATAATAGTAACTGTATATTTAGGATAGGTCTTTTTTATTTTGAGTGTTTTTTGTTACCTTTATAGTTGCTGATAAGCTTGTTAGTAGATTTAAAGTTTCGTGAAAGATGTTTAATAACTTTGTGGCTAGAATCAGTAAATAGAATTTTAAAATTCGCAATTTTGTCGTGATATTTTATAGATGTTCTAGTATCCTTTTGGAGATTTTAGATACGCGACTTATTAGACACTATGTCTAAACTTACTAAAGTTTGAAAAGAATTCATGGTTTAAATTTTACTTTAGTTCACAGTATTGAAACTGAATATTTACACCAAACGTCGGTTGTTAAATCGAATATCTAATCGAGCGCCACCGAATCCAATGTTAAACATTTTATACATCTAAATATCTAAATTCCGGCTTGGATATCCCGCGTTCAACAGAATCGATTTTCTGGTTATCCCGGCTTACAGGATAAAGCCGAATAACGCGACCGTGCCGGGACGTGCCCCATCGAGTGCATGCAATAGTGGGACATCCGAGTTATATCCAACTTGGGTATTTCGATGGAAAACTTTATTGTTCCCCGAGAGCTTCGTGCAGCCGTTTTAATTCGTGGCCCAATATGCGATATTTTGCGGATACAGACACCTGTACTTCTGGTATATACTAGCCAATAGACTAAGCCTCTAAATCCGATTTATTTTCACAACTATTTCTTTAAAAAATGTTACATGTGGCATTTTATTTATAAGGTCAAACTAGAATTTGTTTTGTTCAATCTTTTCATCATTATAAACATTTAATTCTTATAAATATTGTATAAAATTGGAGTATTTCAATACAAAAGTTTATAGTTTCGGTACATTTTTATCTTTGTACGTCGTGTTTTAATTCGAGGGCCAATGTCCGATTGTTTAACGGACACCTGACAGTGTGAATAATGTGTTTAAATAATTTTTGGATGACTATTTTTATTAAAGTTTAATACCTATCCTTATAATTTATTGCTTTATGTATCATTGATGCAGTTAAGTTATGCTATGTTAGAAGCTTAATGTCGCTTAATATCTGATATACATATTAAGAGATACTAAGCCTCGTGGAGTAAAAATATTCAATTTACACTATTTATATCCCGGGTTTGCTATAATTTAATCACTTAATTATAAATTTTTGTTAAAACATTTACGTACACGACATTTTGAAATATTATGTTTCTAGAATTTTACGGATTGAATTATATTCTCAATTCTCATATCAAATTCTTCGTAAATACTTAAAACGGTCGGTTCTCGAAACTTCAGACGTACTCGTGGTTTATTTCTCGCATTGCCAATGTTATTGTAAAGTGGTCAAATTTAAGTAATTATTTACCACAAAAGGAGGGTAGGTATAAACAAAAGGCACGATCCCTCTTTTCTTTGTAGCTTTTCTCTAGCACCTCTAAAGTGAAGTACATAAATACGTTCCACTTAAAAATGTGGTCAAGTGACTTCTTTTTCACGCGGTAAGGTAGGATGTCAACATTCCTTGTATAAGTTTATAGTTTAGAAAGTTGGGAGTACACAATTGACCCAAATTGACTGGAGTTCTATAAATTCATAGCTGTAAAATTGTTTTGTGGAATGAGCTCTGTGAAACGAGAAAATTCATTTCCATTCTTACGAGATTGGATTTTATTGTGATTCATAACAATGTTAACTATAATGCCTATAACCGATTGGTTACAATTCTGAAGCATTCAAGTAATGTGTAAGTTTGTTTCATTATAAATATTCATATGAACTTTATCAATATATTCTCAATAGCGTCTGCTATTTCAAATATATTTTTCTTAAATAACTCTCGCTCATCGCTATCTAAAAAGTAGCCCATGAAAGGACAAAGAATGGCTCGATAAAACATCCAACATACGTGATCAATTTACCGAATATCAAAACATTGGGGTTGTTTGCAGCTTTACAGGCATAAGATACAAAAATACTGACAGATCTTATAAAATTATATGGACTCTTAGTCTTCTAAATAATATTAAATATTCTCACCCTTAATTTGCATTCGCAAATTAAAGTATGAGAAATAAAAAATATGAACGATAATTAATCTTCAACGTCTTGATATAAAACCGCAGACATTGTAACGTTTAATTTAAGAGGCAGCTTGTAAAATAATATTAAAAGAGGTTCCTTTGTAGGGAGCGGCGCTAGCTTTTAAGATACAATAAATGTATGCTGCAATAAAAATATCAGGGAAGAGGAGCGCAAAATTACTCTAACAACAGTATAATGTCAAGCGGAAGGTGTCGAGTAACTAATGTGATGCAATTTACATTGCTTTCAACAATTTTCTATTCATAATGGCCGAAAATTTATATTGAGGAAAGTAAATGATAAAGGTGGGAAAATATATACAAATTATGACACGCATTATACTTTTATTTATTTATTTTTAAATAGTTTATTGATATGATCTCGATTATAAGGATATTATATAAAAATTGTCACTTCTAATATGATCTATGAATATATGGAATTAGGATAAAGGACTTTGTTGTTCATTTGTTATATAATTCTGTGGAAGCCCTCTTCGCTACCTTTTTTATTTCGATCCATATGCCATTTTTAATCCAAAAACGTTGATGAATATTTAAAACGAGTTGAGAATGATGTATAGGTGTAAATTGAAAAACATGTTTGGTTACCCTAAAATGTTCTCGGACCAAAAGCTAAATATATCCATTTTTTCTGTTCCTATTAAAAGATATTGCTTTAATTTCGACTTCTTTAGAAAATAATATAAATCTGAAGAGCTTGCTCGTTTGTTAGTTTGAATACGCTTATCTCAAGAACTACTGGTCCGATTATAGAAAAAATTTAGTTAGGTCTACCGTTGATCGAGGATGGTAGCCGCCGTGGAAAATCTAGTTACATTACTTTGAATATTTCATAAACATTCACAGACACAAGATCGATACGATACTGTTTACTCCTAAACTTTAAAATGTTATACCCAATCATAAACCGTACAAACTGTGGAACCCATCCATTATACATAAACAGCAAATCATCTCAGATCCCCGAAGACATTCTTGTTCAGTTCAACGTGTCTCACCCGTTCTCAGCTGAATAACTGAGCGCAAAGTTTTGAGTTAAGCGTTAATATTCAGATGAAAATACTTGAGCTCGCACTAAACCTAATCAGTTATATGCACTTTGCCGTTTATTGCGCAGTCTTGAGTGTGCATCAGAATCCTAAGTATCTGATAAAGTATACAACTTAGTTTAGGAGTGTATCGTTTTATGTCTGTTATAGTTTAACTACGGTTTTATAAGTGCAATAAAATGTAGTGATGTAAAATAATATATTATGTACTGAAGAGATGATCACACTGATTTGCTTGATTGCGAAATACTTCGTAAAATATAGCAGATATAGAAAGTGGATGTTTGTCCTGAGTGGCGACTGTATTCCCATCCCATTCCACTCCCGTCCTTTTCTATTCCCCTCCTAACTTCCTATCATTAATCCTCTTCTTATCCCCCCCCTTTCCTTCAAGCCGGCAAGGCATCTGCGACATTTTTATGTTGCAGATGTTAAAGGGCTGCGGTTACTCACTTAACATCAGGTGCACCGCATGCTCCGCTTGCCTTCTATTACACAAACAAGGCGGTTATCTTGTAAACTAAATATCAAAAGTGTTTTAGATGCAAATTTGAAGGAATTACAAAGTAAAGTTCGATCCTTAATGCCATTCAGTTCAGTTGTACTGGTGTATCTAACATTATGTGCTGCTTTAATGGATCCTTTGTTTTATTTTTTATTTTATTTCGGCACGGATGTACCAAACAGCAATTTATTTCAGTTTTGTGAAAAATTGTCATACATAGATTAGGTTAGTATAATCTTGTGTTTGTTTTAACGCGAGTACTTTCCATTTTAAATAAAATACTTTTTAAAGGATTTTATTTAAAATAGATTAGGTTTTGATTATATAAAGGATTCTCTAAATAGAGTCATGTCTAAACCAACTGCACTGATTTAAATATTATAACGCATTAAAATTTTAAAACAATTAAGAGTAAGTTTTGATATGAACAGGAGATTGAAATATTTTTATAATAAAATTTCCTTACGAAAACAAAGTTTGCAACCTTTATAAAAAATCTAAAGTCACAACCGCTGCAAAATACGAATAAATCTTTCAACTTAAAAAGCGAAAGAAAATTGAGACAGTTTCTTAGCATGCGCTGAACTAGTATGGAATTATGGAAGTTTAGCCTGGCCTGGCAATTTAAGTTTGGCTAGCCGTTTAACACAGTTTCAGTAGGGTTGCCAACTACAAAATACTGTCGCTGTTGGGGAGGTTAAAAGTTGCATCACTGTTGTTGCTTTTATCTTGAAGAAATATAAGTATAGAATATATTTTTCAAGTATAGATATGAGAAATCATAATCATACCATGAATATGATGTTTGTGTCAGGCATAAATAAATTTGGATATGCACAATTTATCCATAACATTCGTTCAGTCATTTGAAGATAGTTATATACACAGAAAACTAATTCTTATAATCATTGTCAGAGTTGGTGGCGGAATTTGGATTATTTTCGTATTCGATACGAAACCAAAGTCAAATTTCTCACAAAAAATTAATTTAAATTTAGAAAAAAGTTAATATACAATGACAAAAAATCTAAAATTATTACTCTATAAATCTAGTGTTTCTAAAGTACAGCCAAATTTCCTCGCCACCTAGCAACCTTGGCCCCACGTTGTTAAGCTTCCAACTATGTGTTGGATTTTATTCATTTTTAATAAGCAACTTTAAACTTCGTGTATCCTCTTGCGTTTGCTAAATATGCTCGTGATGCAGTTAAATTTGAGTATTTACGAAGTTATTCGACGTACTTAGAAAATGGTTTACATATTAATGTTCTTATTTTTTTAAGGAAATTGCACCGCATTACTATCAATCATACCATTATTTCCTTCCTTTTAAAACTATTGTAAACGCGCTTTTTATTAAAAAAAGTTCAATTATTACTGCCATTCATGCAATGGCTAATGATTTCGATAAAAATTTTGAAATATCTAATGATTCAAATGTTTCATGATAGACAAAGATCTGAATAAGAAAATGTATGTATTTTGACATGATCTTTTCTTCAAATCGCCAATAGATTAAAAAAACGTTAGGTACTTTAAACCATGTCAGATGCTATCTACGGGTAAAAAGTCTTAATAAATCACAACATCAATCAAGCGAAGCCGCCAATGAAAAATAGCGAAACCATTAAAATGTACGCACAATTACAGCGCACGCGACGTTGCTTGTAATTACAACATTTATGGCACATCAATCATCCTACAAAGGTTTTTGTATCAATATTAAAGTACGATTTCCGTATGCTTTGTTTTGTGGTGTTATTTTATTATGAATGAAATTTGTTCAAAAACTCGTTAACTAGATTTAAAAAATGAGGCTTTTCCTTAAATGAGGCGTACTATAAAAATTGCCAAAAAGATTTTTTAACACCTAAAAAATCGATCACGTAGTAAATTAATACCGAATGTTTATTTTTTGCAAAATCCTGTTCATAATAAAACAAGTTGGTCGATTCTTTATATATCAATTATTCAGAAATCTTATGATAAAGTTTTTTTAAGCAGTTCTCTATATTTGTCCCTGGAAGCCTTGTTGCGCCCTAATTCACCCTGCATATGTTTTCTTATGTCCAATTAAACATTATATATACTATGAGTTTCATTTTTAATTATGGATTTCTACATAATATAAGTAATACACATAAACACACAGAAGCCAGAGTAAATTCGATTCATCTTACGTAACACAAACATAGGATTAAACTAACCTCGCAATTCCAAGGTGCTAACACGTCCTAAGGGGAAATTGAGGAAAGCCTTTGAATTATGCACTGCCATGTCAAAGGGAAACCCACCTAAGGGCACTAATAGAGCCAATCTATTTCCCTTTACATCCTATTTATAACTGATTCCAATGGTAAGCGAATCAGCATGGGTAACTGGACTGCTTAAATATTTATATTCGGTTTCAGGTGGATTATGTTTTTAGTACTAAGCGTAGTATAGAGAAATTATATTCAACACAGGCGTATCAGGAATTTTAGGACTAGGTGATAGGATACTTAGATGCATCCTGATCCTGACAAGGTAAAGCCTATTCATCCCTCTTTTCAATTGTTTATAAACTCTGTGCTACGACTTTTGCTATTTCACTACAGAAGTAGGATTGAAAGGAAATTTTTTAGCATACATATATGGACACATTAAAACGGAAATTCTATTCAACAAGATGAATAAATGATCGTTTTTTCCTGTTTTATAGTTCATATTTCTTTAATTGAACATGATCTTTGATATTTGATTACAGAAGTGGGATTGAATGGAATTTTATTTGAAATTATAATTATTTATCTCTTATTTAAAATACACTAATAAGAGAGCGATGGTTGTGTATTTCGGTGTAATTTGGGTCAAGCTCGCACCGGGGAAATTACCACACCTCTAAGAACTAGGGCTTGATGTATGTTTGTGTATGAACAGAAGAAAAGGAACTACTAGAAATCATGTACAGCTATTTTGACTGAGCATTTACAAAAAAAAGTTAGATTGTAGATACCTACTATATAGAATACATAGAAAGACGATTCTTTTATATAGATACAATCATTACTCAAAAGGAAACATTATTTATGTATTTTGTTAGAGTTTTGAGTTTAATAATAATTTTTAAAATAAACCGAAATAAAATAAATACACAAAAGAAAAAATCTCAAAGTTAGATAATCCTGTACTACTGAAATGACATGACGTTAAGGATGAAAGAGTGAAGCGAGATTTATTGTAAGTTCTGAAATATCGCGTTATCTCCATATCGTATAGACCGCATTTATGTTCAGTTGTTAGGGCGATAAGTCCCCGTTTGTCAGTGAATATTTGTATAGAAAGGTGATCACCTCCTAGCCTTTAAATGTAAAATTGATCAGTTAAATCTCACCCCATGCCCCAATAGCGAAGTTCCGTCACTTACATCCATAATAATAAAAAATAAAAGCTGAAGAAAAGTAAACAAAACAAAGCATCCACCAAAGAAGGGAACAATGTTAGATAAACCAGTACAACTGAATTGACATGGCGTCAAGGATCAAAGAGTGCAGTCGCAAAGGCTTTATTGAAAGTGCTGAATCATCGCGCTGGTTCGCGAGTTACTAGCAATGACGTGCAGTATTGAGCGGACGGTGACTTGTCGATAGAATTTAGATTGGATAAATTTTCATGTCTTTATTATGGGAAAAGTGCCTCGCCTTGCGGCGGTAAGAAAATTCTCCGGCTGAGAGGCAAAACGGCCGGAGTCTAGGACGACTGCTTACTTATTATTATTTATGTATAGTAGCTAAAACTTATTTGACTGTCATGTTTAACAATGTAAATACGTCAATGATAAGGTACTAAAATAATAGCGAATTAACGCGGCAGTGGAGACTTGCTCCTGGCGACTGTTCTACAGGATAGTGATGCAAATAGGTGATGCTTTCTGTTGCGGCAATAATTATAGGTTTATATATGTGAGTGACCTCACTTAGCAATTCTGGTGCATCTATTTTATTGTAGATAATTTTATATAAAAAAGAGTGAAAATTCATTATTTATTTTCTGTATTTATTATTCGAGGATCACAGTTTTAAGTTTTGAGCGTGATAAGTGAAAAATATCAGGTAATTTATTTTTATTAAAGATACTGCTTCCCAGTATCATCTTATAAACGGTGAGTTTTAAGGATAATTTGTTGATTCAAAGTCTTTTTCTCTTTGTATGATATCTAAATAATTTTGGTATTAGCGTTCCCCTTATCATTTCTTGTTGATAACGTTCGTGTTATCGTTTTATAAAACCAAATGAGTAACGTGAGTGAATCAATTATAAAAATATAAAATCATCGACAAACAGTTCGCAAACTATTCCGAACTAGGAACAACCTAAGAAGTAGCGCCTAATCTTAAACGGGATCTAAAAAGGGAGGTTTCAAAAGCGCACTGGTGTCTCGCCTGATGAAAAACCACCTCGAGTGTCACGAACTCCTTTAATATTCACCCCTCCTTTTCTTCCCTGTGATTGACGAAAATCGTGAACGCCTCAGGTCGTCAACTGGCATGAAATTTGTTTGCGTAGGACCACATTTCGGAACCACAAATTGGGCACTACAAAATTTAGTGTTACGGTAAATTATGTTTAGCTGTCTCCCGGGACACCTTGAGAATGTACGTTACGTAGCAGGTTAATGATAAGTTATTTTGGTAAAAACATTCTAATTGGTGAAGGTTGTTTAAAGTTGTTTATTACCGGTACGGGAATTGGAATAACTTCATAGTAGATGAAAACAAAAGTTTTGAAAAAAACTAGATTCGTGATGACAATTTCTTTATCTTCATTGTTTTGACTGATAAAATTTGTTTTTTTTTATGTTACAGCAGGCAAGCGGAGCATGCGGTTCTCCTGATGTAAATTGACTAACCGCAATCCATGATAATCTATAGAGGGTTACAAAATATCGTCTCTAAAAAGTATGTATCGTAACTTATTTTCTGTAAACGAAATTGAAAATGTACGTTTTTAAGTTTCGTGATGAAGCAAAACGTTTCAATAGATTTAGATTAAAATTGGCACAACGTTAGTAAATACCCTGGATAACCCTATACTTTGGTTACTTTTTATCCCGGCTCCGACGAAGACCCATGACTTCGTCGCAAGTAAGTTTATAATAAAGCTCATTGAGGCTTAGCTGCTGATTTAACAAAGAGCAAGGTAATGCCATCAGGCGCAATTGCGGAGTGCCACGGGCGGCGTCATAACGCGGTCTGCTCATTAATGCTAACATTCCAGCCAAACAACGCTAATTCCGACGTTTTTCCTGTTCTATTTTTTATTCGCTTTATATGCTTAAATAAAAGGAATACCTAAGTTTTCCTCTTTATGGAACCATGGCGAAGTAAAATACAAAACATATACATTTGCTTTTTATGTCCACGAATCACCGTAGTTATCATATGATTAGTATTAATTTATTGTAAGTTTTAGTCAATAAAATAGTCTAGAGTAAATCTAAGCTGACATACCAATTTAAAAATTAATAATTGCTTTATATTTGTTTAAAATATAATATACAAAAAGCTATTGTGGTAGTACATGAGTGGTAAAAATAAATAATGGAGACTGTTTTAATAAATCGCGTAGGTACTTAAACTTTGGTTTACACTAAGGATTGCTACACGTACGAGTAAGCTGCTTTTTTATCTAGCAATACATGCTAATGGTCATTTGTATTTCTATACCTCGTGATGGAGTCCTAAACGAGCCTGCAATGGAAAATACTGGAACCATATGTTTATATGGTTCCAGTATTTTTTGATAGAGGGCAGTTACACCTAAATTTTGTTATTGTATAAAGCGCCATCTTGACAAGGGGCAGAGCTTTGCGCACTGCGCAGAAACGACACAAATACCGATTCCTGAAACGCAGTTTCAGTAATCTTAGTAAGAAGAA
>LQNK01002927.1:37473-63941 GCA_001586405.1 Phoebis sennae | reverse complement strand
AGCTGACATACCAATTTAAAAATTAATAATTGCTTTATATTTGTTTAAAATATAATATACAAAAAGCTATTATGGTAGTACATGAGTGGTAAACATAATTAATGAAAACTGTTTTAATAAATCAAGTAGGTACTTAAAATTTGGTTTACTTTACTTTACACGTAAGCTGTTTTATTTTTAATCTAGCAATGCACGCTAATGGTAATTTGTATTTCTATACCTCGTGAAGGAGTCTTAAACGAGCCTGCAATGGAAACATATGGTTCCAGTATTTTTTGATAGAGGGCAGCTACACCTAAATTTTGATATTGTATAAAGCGCCATCTTGACAAGGGGCAGAGCTTTGCGCTCTGCGCAGAAACGACACAAATACCGATTCCTGAAACGCAGTTTCAGTAATCTTAGTAAGAAGAACTTAAGTATACAGATGGCGCTAGAAAAAGAAAAGACCAGGAAGTCAAATGGTTAATATATTTGTTACTAAATTCGAGAGAGGATTGTAAGCCTTCTCATAATAAATAAAGATTATTTTTTTTATATTTATATAATAAGGAGCTTGTAGATTGCCCGTTATTAATAAATCATTCTGTATATAATGAAGAAACCGCTCATTACGGTTTTATCACGTGATATTGGGCGCTTATACAAAAAATTGTGTGTATCAAAGAAGATTAGATTATAAATGCCTCGATTAGATTATCCATAGTCGTTTAACTTTTCAAGAAAAAGGTGTTCTTTAAAACTTTCAGCCGCAAGCGAAGTGGTATACTTAACATTGAATATTATATTGTATTCAGTTTTTAGGAAGTAAATATTTACACTATTAAACATTTACATTTCTACAAAGGTACAATACTTTATTAATTTCAGCTTTTTATGGGTGTTTTTAAGTAAAATTTTGTAATGGGTTGTTTTTAAACCCTGTTTTCCTAATGGTCAAAAATTGTTGAAAATGACTAAAACTCATTTAATATTTAAGTAATTACCCTCTAATGACCCACTTTTAAGTATACAATCAAAATACAAAAGCGAATTAATTGGTGGCCATTAATGAATAAAAAACGTATTGAAATATCTCGTATAACGGCAGTATTTTTTCCTAAAAATAACAAGGCCGTGATAATTACAACGGAAAATTAATGACGATTTTTTCTTCTCTCTTCGCTTAATGAGGACTAAAAATTACTAAGGCTATTATTTTACGGTTCGAATATTTTAATAGACGACCCCCACTTAAGGGCATGGAATAAAGAAAAATAATAAAAACCGAGTCACAAAGGGCTCTTAATGTCCTTTTCTCTGAAGTAGGACGAGCGGCTGTTAGGCATTAAATATAATTTTCCTTTTGTAATACGATTTTTTTTGTCTTCCACGCATAATTTTTTCTCTCTCGAGAACCTTTGTAAGTGTTGTCATAGCTTATATGATCGTTATTCTTTAATTTTCCATCGTTTGAAGTTGTTCATTGAATGAGATATTTCGGGACAAATTGTTAATATTTAGAAGATATAATGGGCACATATTTCGTCGTGCAAAATGATTTTTATTACAAAATTTCCTTTTGTGCTTAATTATTTATTCATGGAATTACGTGAACTGCCAAACGAAACCAAACCACAGATAACTGCAATAAATATATTATTTGCTTTATTAAAAATGGATTAAGGGTTACTCGTCGGGGTCGGACCTTACAATAAATTCCGCAAGGGTCTGTATTCTGTGTGAGCATGTGTATTTGGAGAAGATAATGCAAAACCAATCACGCAGTTCATGTATATTCAGGCAAATTAAGTAGATTTTACACCACGATCTGTAGAGGAGTGATTGTTGAAATCCGAGAGTATAATTAAATGAACATTTACAGTAGATAATTTTCT
Source organism: Phoebis sennae (assembly GCA_001586405.1). NCBI lineage: Eukaryota > Metazoa > Arthropoda > Insecta > Lepidoptera > Pieridae > Phoebis > Phoebis sennae. Next base: position 62,064 of record LQNK01002927.1, on the reverse strand, counting down.
ATTGCGCCAATGGTGTAGATTCGTATCCATATTGATGAGATAATATGTAATAACATTATTTTTTTTAGGGATCTCAAAGATAAATCACAAATTAAAAGAATTTTAACTGAACTATGTTAACTAAACTTCGAAAATTTCTTTCTGATTATGGTACGCCGGTTTATGAGAAAGGATTTATCCATGCTAGTACGCGGGTGACACCGCCGGGCACAACTTGTTATTAACAAGCAGATAACTTCACATATTTTTGTCATTACATCTTTATTATGTCTTATATCACTTTATGATGAACGTGGGCGCCAGAGGTCCACATAGCGAGGAACATAAGCCTCCACAATCCAATTTACATTCCTAATCTCATTGGAGGATGGTAACTCATCCGCAACTAATTGTCATGAATGCTCATGGGTGCGTCGCGATATATTATAATGAATGATAATCATGGACTTCCAAGAGGAGTGAAATATGAGAATTTACAAAATAACACATCCTAATAATAAGAAATTAATTAAATTCGTTATCACCAGGAATTCTAAAAGGAGAACAAATTTAGAATTTATAACAATTAATTTGTAAACGCATTATGTCGGTAATAAATATTAATCTAATTGTGTTGCTTTTTCGAGGAAGTTTAATGTAAATATTTTGTAATTTTGTGATGTAATAAACTTTGTCATCATACAGGACAAACCTTTGTTATGTTTTATTTTTGTAAAATGTTTGGTATAAAAATAGTTGAATTGAAATTATTCAATTCTTTCAATTCATTACAATGTGGCTACAATTTTACTAATGTTCTGTCTCTATTGAAAAATAGATCCTAAAGATTATTCCTTACCTGGAATCGCACATTGATAAAGCTATTGATGGTTAAAAAATGATAAATAATAACATTTTCTTTCCAATATAAAATTACATTATATTATCACGTACAATTACTTCTCACACCATACTGGGTATGTAGCAGACAGCAAGGTCCTTAATACGCTCTTCTACAATTACAAGATTATCTCCGTCTAGACTTCTCCAACTTCAAAATTGAACATTAACTACTTCAATCTGTATGTTAATTCCCACACATAGAATGGACTGAGCTCAATCAAGGAGCAGTAAAGTGCAGGTCAACACAGTTAATTGGCATCAGGCAGATCGGTTTGATTTGCAACTTGGCAACTGCAGTTTGATTTCAATTAAAGCCTTGATGAGTATTTTGGTGCAGAATCGTGATTTTGTTTTACATCCAATTAGTAGTTCAACTATTTGCTCCTTAAAATTTATCTTTCTTCAATATTATGACGAAGTTAATGAACATAACCTTTTTTTTAGCTTGCTTAGTTTTTTGGGCAAAGCATTTGTTGTGGAAGCAGGACTACTGCTTAGTACACGATTATTAAGACACATATTATATACATATATTTTACATGCCTACTTAGTTAAGATTAATCAACATCCTTTTACCAGAAAATTACAATGTTTGAAATATAATATTTAATTATATTCTAGCCGTGGGGATGGAAGTGGAAATCAATATATACGTAACTCAATTGAGCCGTCGAATGTAATTATTAAAGAATATCGATATCCATTATGAAATATATCCTTTGTGTCTCTGCACACGCAACTGATTATTCAAAACCGTGTTTAGGTGCAATTAAAATTAATTTTCGCATGAATAATTATTTCATTAATAAATATATGGTATGGATAATAGGACTATTGATAATAAAGCCTATAGACAAAATTGGTTTTGGACATACAATTAATAGAATGTATAATAATTATGTAAATTAAAGAAGAATATTATAAATCCAAAACTTGAAATGTAATTGTAACTCGGTAAATTAATTCGACCGTAAAAACAAAAATCGCCTAACAATATCCATTATTCGAGTAACAAACAAACAAAAATGTAGCCTAAAGCGTCCAAAGAAAACATTTTGATTAAGTAAATTATAAGACAACAAACAAAATCCTGGACCGAAATAACAATTGTGGAGCCCAATGCCGTACCCTGGAATCAAGATATGAATACAAGTCGGGATTAAGTAATGAAGGTTTGTGGACAAAGGCTTAATCTTATTATCGTCGGAGATATATCTCGGTATATGTATGGCTTATAGAGATAACAATAGAAAAATCTGGTAACATTAGGGCCGCGGCGTTAATAGAGGTTTCTTATATTAAGATAGCAAATGATATGGGACGGTAGATCAGTTTTTTGCAATTACTAATATTAAACTGTTAAAGGTGTGTGAACAGTTAACCCGAATAATTTTTTGCGAAGTATTTTAATTTGATAACGTTATAAAGCACGGGGATGTTTTATGGTTGAGTGTTGTTTTCGACACGACTTTGGCTTTCACTACAGAGATGTTGACCGCGCAAATGAATTAAATGGCACTTTTATACGACTGTCCTTTTCCTCAAGTTTTTCCGCTATCGATCTTTTTCTTAGCTATTCAGTTCTCTTGAGGACACTATTACCGGTTTACTGATTTCTGATGTTTTTAACTTATATTTGTAGAGTGCATTTTTGTTTGCTGTATGAATATAAAAGAATATTTTTATTTATAATTTAACTATTTTATTAATCTAAATTTATATAACTCAATGAACATAGTGATCTATGAACGCACAGCCCAAACCACTAGACGGATCAGGCCGAAATTGTAAAGACTGAGATGTTATGACGTAGCTGTAGGCATCCACTAAGAAAGGATTTTGGTCAATACCGGAAATCCTATGGGAATGAATGGGCTTTGTTTGAGGCGAGACTACAGGCTCGACTAGTTTAACAATAAGTTTGATCACAAAATCGATAAACGCATAATTTCAGGTCTATGAAAGGTATGAATTCGCGCCATATCATACTTTATGTTAGGAATATACAAAGCCCCACAACGTCGCATTGGCTTTTAACTCAAAATGGAATCTCTCGCACGACCTAACAAAATTGAACGTAGACCACCTTTCCAGCAAAATTTCGCAACGTTCAACGCAAGTATGTGTAAACATGTTTTGTTTCTCCATTCAGATCGAGTTCTTTGTTCGAAAAGCCATCAAGCGGCCCAATCAAGTAAGAAATTGGTGATCTCGACCCAACGTCTACGAAAAGCTGTTACCAAAGATAAGCTACTTAGGGTGTGATGAAAATGTTCCGTCGACTAGAAAATTTACGGCTAAACAATATTAACTCTTATCAGATTAGGTAAATCTGTTGTTGTTTAGGGATTTCGAGTTTATTTTGGGAGTGAAAGTTTGTACAATAATGCCTTTTTGGGTAATTGTTGGTTTTAACTCATTAAGCGTTTTTGTGTTTAATTCTTGCATTTTGGATAAGTTTATAATAATATGTTTTTGTATATATACGGTTCACGGTTTAACTTTCTAAAATTAATTTCATATTCTTGTATTAAGACTATGATATAAGGATTATGAAGCGAACTTGTAGGGAATTCTCTGCAACCATTTTTAATTTCATGATAGAGCTGATAGTATATTGTTATACATACTATCTAGCTAATATCTCTTAAACACCTATTAGCCCACAAACAGTCTATCTATTTTCAATCAGTGTGATGTAAATTGGTATTGGGGAATCGGAAAGCCCCTCATGTGTAAAATCGATAATGTTTCCACTCTGGCACCTCAATTGGAATTACCAATGACAAATAATGTATCGTACCTTTTGAATCTATTATGTAATGTAATTTCATGATTAATTCGAAGTAATTTGAACCATACTTAGAAATATCAATCGGTAAGTCTTTAGATGGTTTCGATATAAATTAGCCTTTCCTAGTTAGGGGAATCGTATTTCGGTAGTAATAAAGTAATTTCAAAGAACAAAATTTAATTTTACCTGAAATATTTTAACCAAAGGATCCAATCAAATAACTTTAAATCAAATTATTTTCTATGTAAAATATCTCAATTTTCGCTTCATTCATTATAATCAATCAAAGAGGTGGTGCTTGGAAGGTAATTTCCAGTATTTAATTAGTTCTGTCTTGATATATTTTGGTTAATTAATCCTCTTAATATAAAATATACGTAATTAAATTCCTTCATGTGATTGTGACCCCGTAATCATTCTATATTAATATATCCAATGAATATGATCTATATAATATAAGTACATCTACAAGAGACACAAATGTTTTCTGTTTATGCAATGATCTTAGTTAGTATTACTGCGAATGCCCTTATATTAATGTTCTATTAATCATTTAAAAGTTAACTCTTTGCGTTTCAACTGATCAGCATCAATTATTAACCCTTCAGAAAACAACCGCTACGAATAATAAATTAGCAATATTCCTTACAAATGGTGAATAAAATTATGTAATTAAATATTTTCTCGAATCCCGAATGTGATTATCTTCCGTCAACTATTCAGTGCTGTTGGTTATGTTTATGGTCTAGACTGTGTTTAGATGATGTTTTGAGAAGCAGATCCTGGCAGTGTGCCAATACTTGATACTCCGAAGATGCTCCACGGAGGTAGTGTGACTGAGCAAACTAAGGCTCATTTCAAATTATGTTATCACCTGACCTGATTTTTTAAATAATTCTTGACTAAATTTGTTAACTACTCTATGAGATGCTTAATTATGTATATGGCGTAGTCTGTGTTTAGATGATGTCTCGAGAAGCAAATTCAAACAGAGGTTTATGGCAAGTTATTTTAATACTCTGATTTGGTTCTTAGATAATTCTATGCTAGTTTTGATAACTACTCTATGAGATGTTTAATTATGTATATGGAGTAGACTGTGTTTAGATGATGTCTTGAGAAACAAATTAAAACTGAGGTTTATTGAAAGTTATTGTAATACCCTGATTTGGTACTTATATAATTCTATGCTAGTTTTGATAACTACTCTATGAGATGTTTAATTATGTATATGGAGTAGACTGTGTTTAGATGATGTCTCGAGAAGCAAATTCAAACTGAGGTTTATTGCAAGTTATTGTAATACCCTGATTTGGTACTTAGATAATTCTATGCTAGTTTTGATAACTACTCTATGAGATGTTTAATTATGTATATGGAGTAGACTGTGTTTAGATGATGTCTTGAGAAACAAATTCAAACTGAGGTTTATTGCAAGTTATTGTAATACCCTGATTTGGTACTTATATAATTCTATGCTAGTTTTGATAACTACTCTATGAGATGTTTAATTATGTATATGGCGTAGACTGTGTTTAGATGATGTCTCGAGAAGTAGATCCTGGCGGCGTGCCAACACTCGACACCTCAAGGATGCTCCACAGAGGTAGTGTGAGTGTGACCGACCAAACTCAGAACTCGTCGCTAGTTATTTTATTACCCTGACCTGTTTTCGGGATTTCTTTGTTTTAACCAATTAGTGTAACAGCTAGACCGAGCTTGAACCTTTTCCGCAAATTGCTTACAAACTTGTATAAAAAATATTCATGTATTGTGCATTCTAGTAACAGAATTTCATTTAATAGAATTCGATAACAAAAAAATCTCTCCTTTATCTGAAACAAAATCGTTACCTATGCATTTCACGTTTTTCCTGTTCGAAACTTTATCACTCTCAGGAGGGTTTAATCTAATAAAGGAAAGTGAAAATGTAAACTTAAACGAGGGATGTAGTTTAGTTTTTGTTTATCTTAAAACCAATCTAAATGCCTCGGTATATCTCCGTTATTGAGTTACGCTTGCATCAGGTAGATCTCACATTCACAATGTTTGCTATTCTATTTCGTAGGGTGTGTGCTTGCTCTTGTAAATTAATTGGAATTAAACAATTTCTAAAGGTAATAGGCAAATGACGGGAGACGTTTTGCCGTAATCTTTTTCTTGTACTTCGAACAGTAAAATATTAGCTATAGGACTTAATAAATAATTAGTTTCGTATCACGATTTTGGTTCACTAAATAAGTGTTTAGTGTTGGAATTTATAGGTAGCTTTCACAACTCCTTTCAAAGTGTTGTCAAGTCTTGGCATTTTTCCTAATACGTTTTTTCGATAAAGGCTATAATGCAAAATATTGTCAGGCTCAGTGATACATTTTGCAAAAATTCGTAAGTGCCATTAAGCGTGTAATTATCAAGCAGGATTAAGGTTTTGTATAAAGACAAACACAAAGTATATATAGAATTAAGGTTGTTCACATGAAAAATGCCTTATATAGTCATCATGGAATATCGTGGTGTAGCTATTATTTTTAAAGGATTTACATATTATTCATAAAATAGAAATAGTAAATTCAAAACATACATAACATACATATGAATCATAGGCGTGGAATCAGAGACAGTTTATTGAAAAGTAACATAACATAAAGGAAACTCAACGCTCTGTAATGGAATACCAGCGCCTCAAGTAACTTATAAATGATCTCGAAATGTGGAACGAAGTTGCGTAAAGTGGCGTGCGGTAAGGCGGAACAGTAGTACCTCCCTAAATCTAAGAAGTTTTCCGTTGACAGCACTTGTAACCTTCGCAACTTATAGCAAGGACAAGCACCTTTGGGGACGATAAAAAATTGCTTGTGTTTCTTAGAAAAATGTTTTCAATTACGCGCCGTGTACGCCTTCCTCTCGCAATACTTCAAAAGTGAATCTGAAGAATACTCTTATTAAAATTGAATGTCGTATTCTGTTTGCGAATTCAGAAGCTTTTTAAATTGGAATTATTTATTTGACGTAAATAATGAAATGTTATGGGGAGAAGACAGGATATTATGACTGTACGGACTGAATATTGAATCAAGGTAAAGGAAAATGTGAGTGCTTTGAGTTTTTGTTTGATGACCCGAGAAGATAATAGAAATACTTTTGAATGAAATCTTTGTTTTATGTTAAACAACATACTTAATACTATATTTATGTTACTTTAAATGCCGGATATAACTGGGGTATTACGTAGTTATTTAAAATTTATTAACCACACATAAAAGGCGTCATAAAGATGTCCAGTCACTACGGTATAATATTAATATTTGGGTAGGGGAAAGGTCCCCAAACCACAACATGACGTCAGCAATTCATAACTGAAGAAAATACTCTGTTAGCCGCAAGACAACCGAGGGACTAAATTTAGAAGAGAATCGATTTTGATACCTATTTTGTTCGAGTTAAGGTACGTTTCATGATGTTTATGGTGTATTTGAACACATTCAAAGGATTCGTCTAAGCCTTTTGGCTTTTCCATTGATAGTGGGACTGGTTTTCGGTCTTTTGCATATACGATTTGAGTATAAGCCTCTAAGTATTTGTGTCGTTTTGCGGTAGTAAAATCTGTCGGCCTGCGTTTTGAAAATATGAAATTATTTTTGATGAATTTAAGGATTCTTAATTAACTGAATGATTTTTTTTACAGGTATAAACGTACATGTATTTAAGTGCTAATGAGGCGTATTTTAAGTTTTTTCTACTAATTTAAATTTGAGTAGAAACTAAATTTTAGTATATACTTTTGTGGACCTACGTAATGAATGGGCTATGTATTTTTTTTTTGTTAAGATATTCTCATCTTACGGAAAAAAATAACGTTAGTTACAACTATGCATTATAGCCCTGTTTTCAATTCAGATGAAGTTAAGTGAGACTACATTTAGCGCAGTAGACTGTTTTAATATAAACGACATCCAAACCTACTTGGATGCATCTTTTACCTAAATAATATTTTCTCTTTTAATAATTTAAGAAATTTCATATAAATATTATAGGGATATTTAGTTTCCTTAGAATTCTTGACGATGCTATAAAATTGAAAGGTCTGAAAAAAAATAAAGATCACGTCTATGTTTCGTAATTTCTATTATTCGTATTTCCAGTCAAAATCATTCAATTATCAAGACACATATACAGTTAAACGATATTTAATGTCCTGAATTTCCTGGATCATGCTACAAAACTTCAAGGTTTATACAAATCACGTCCACGTTTCGTTATCTGTAATTCGCGTTTGGCACAAAAATTATTCATTCATATAGAGGCCTATTGTTCACTCGTAGACCCAAAGTTTCATGAATAAAACACGCGTGCGGGCATAAGCGCTTTATTAGCTCCAAACATCCACCATTCGCTAATCCTGCAATACCTCGGAAAATATTGCGATTTTTGTTTCGTTTCATAATATACATTGCGCAAAAGTTTCTGGAATGTTTCAACATGCTAGCTACGTTAAGAAGTTGGATCATCATATAGTAAATGATATAAGTATAAAAATATGCTTTGAATTCATAGACTTCGACTTTTAGTTATTACGTTTAGAAAACCAAGTTAGATTTTCTTTAATTCCTTGACGACACTAAACAATCACGCCCACATTTCGTAATCTGTAATCCGCGTTTTGCGCCAAAATTATTCATTCATATCGAGGCCTATTGTTCACTCGTAGACCCGAAGCTTCATGAATAAAACACGCGTGCGGGCATAAGCGCTTTATTAGCTCCAAATATCCGCCAGTCGCTAATCCTGCAATACCTGAGAAAATATTGCGATTTTTGCTTCGTTCCATATATACAAAGGGAAAATCACAGAGTAGAGAATAAATGGCAGATAGAGTGATGCAAAGACTCGAACGACGCTAAAAGCAAATACAAAAATGTTTATCTAGTTTGACGTAACATGTTGCGAGGTCTTCGTAATTTTACTTAGAAAAAATACCGTCGTGTGTTATGGTGATGATTGCAAATTTCGTATATTATATCCATACATAGCTTCTTCCTATAATGATTACTGTAATTACAGACTTGTGTAAAATAAAGATCTTATATATATTCCAATTTACATGATATTAGAATTCTGAAGAGAAGGAAAACTTTTAAGCAAAACTTTTTCTTTTATAAATCTAAGAGCTTTCATTTCAATTGTCAGTTTGTATTAGTATTCTCAACAGGTAGATCTTAAAAAGTTTAGCAAAAAATTGTAAGATTCTGGACGGTCATTGAACAATGTTCCTCTACCCCGGGGAAATAACATAATGAAAACGAAAGCAAAACGTACCTTTCCAATTATTTTTCTTATTTCGCTTGGAGATTTGAATTTGAGAATTAAGAGAAAATATTCTTTAAACTTTTTTCCATTTATTTAACTAATTAACGTCTAATAAACATTTTAAGATCGTACTATACAGGGACGTTATTTAATAAAATTTTATGACACAAACAAATCCATTTTAAAATACAGTCTTAATTTATGTCTACAGGATTATTGCTTTTTGAAAGAAGTCATTTAAGTGTTTATTTTAGAGCAAAGGCCAGACAACTAGCAAACAGAGACGCTATTAATTACAGTCTGTAGCCAGTAGAGCGATTACGTCTACAATATTTTATTTTAAGCAGCCAATTACAGAGTTTTAAACTGAAATCATAAAATATTTGTAAGAGTGATAACGAAGAGTAATTGTTTTATTTTAAATTCATCTTTAGCTTAGTAATACATTTTTGTACCACTTATCTTGATTGCCTCCGCTGGGTAAATTTTTAATTAAAAGTTGAAAAGCAAAAAGTGTATTGGACGATGTTGAATTTACCATTAACGAGATTTAAACGCGAAAAAGGAAGCTGGGTTCATATCTTAATGCAAGCCAATTACAAACATTTTAAGCCTTTTGGATAGGAATTTGATAAACGGTTTGCATATCTCGATTCCTATCTGTTAGGACCTAAAAGTGTGTAAATAAATGAACGTAACATTTAACACAAACCAAGGCACAGGATATTTTATAATAAAACCTTTCTCATTTCAACAAACTTCATATATATGAGTTCAATGTGAATTATAACGATATTAAAACTCAAACTTCTATTTTTCTATTTTATAAGTAAAACGAAGTACAAAACATCAACGTTTAACATTAAAATTTGATTCACAAAATAATACTTATCCTCGGCATCCAATTCAAAATAACTCAGGACATTTGACTTTCCAAATAAAATGTGAACAACGGAGCTACGAAACAGAAAGAATTTAATATCCAACGGCGTGCGGTATGCTTGTAGCAATTTGTTTTCTTTTCCAGAACATTCTTTTTGGGCTTAACCCAAACATACCTCACGTTGCGTTCCCAAAAGTAGCTGTGGTTTCTTCTCTTCGTTTCCTTACTGTTAGTCATTGTCCTTGTAAAGTCGTGGTTATTAATGGTACGGCAGTCTACGATTTATGAGAGGCATTGTTTGGGTGGTGTAGTACGAAATTAAGGTAAAAATATTATGCACATTTGGGGGTTATTAAAAAAGAATACGCAAAACATTCGTTGGAAATGAAATCTCTCTCGGGAATTTTGTTAAAATTAATATTAGGCGTTGCAAAATAATTCAACTATTTTCAGCGAAAATATATTTTCAAATGAGTTATAAATGTAAATGCAGACTTTTGATACCTAATACGCGAATAACTATTTATAATATTACTTAAATGCGGTTGTATATAAATAATTCATTAAGGAAATAAATGAAACAATTAAGTAAATAAATAAATAAGCTTTAATGCCGTATGGTGCTAAAGGTATATTATTGAAAAATGGTAATCAATTTAAGATTATACCAATATGTAAAGTAGGTAATCATTTATTATTACCAACAATGCCTCGGGAGGCTCATCGCGAACATCCTGGATTATGCAGCTTTTGTAAACAATTTTGTATAAAGCCGCATCATTACCTAATGTAATCTTGCGGTTTTCATCAGTTTTTATACGAAGTGAATGAAGAGATAATCAGGAAAGTGCCCGTTACCTGCAATTTTTATACTGATTATTTTTTGAACGTTACCTACAGATATTTGTGGCAATGTGAAATGCATATTCTTTATTTTCTTCATATGAGAAATCCTCTCGAATGGATTCCTTATTTTTATTGCAATTGCCTAGTAGGCTCAGTTCTAAGTTAAATTTCCAATAATAATTTTTACAGTGACACATTTCTTAATGTATGTAATTATGTATATTAAAAGAAAGACTTATTATAGTAACACTACACACTTATGATACATATGCGCACGAAAATTTTCCTTTGTAAATATTTGATTTTTTCAGATTTAGCTCAGAAAAAGGCTCTGTATATTGTTGACGAACTAAAAGAAACACATGTTCGTGTCATTCCATTAATGTGAATTAACAAAGAAAGGTTAACAATAGGCTTAAAGTTGTAAAAATCAATATTGTTTTGTTTCAATCAACAATTTAAATAGCAAACAGTAGCTTGCTCGATATGGACAATAGATGTGAATATTAACGCTGTTGGTCTTTGCGATGGGTTTAGCAAAGTACATGTTGATAATATGAATTTGTTATCGAAAATTAGACTGTTGTAATAACCATTTCGTGTGGCGAGTGAAGTGTATTCCAATATTGTTAGTATGTAACAGCATATAGAACGTGACCTTTTTTTACATACATTTTAATTGCAGTTGTTATCTTAATGTTATTCTTACTAAGAATGGCCATGTGGAATATATTGCAGGGAACTCCTAGAAAAGCAACAGAATATTATGCTCTGCGGTTATGTTTTAATGATGTATATTACCACCACTATCACCACTTTACTCTGACTCTGAGACTGAATTGTGTCTAGTTCTGATTTGCAGTGTTATATGGGTCACTTAAAATGGAAAAAAATAATAACTTTATGCCAACAAAGAACCCACTTTGAATAGATTTATTATTTGTAGAGAATATGTGGACGCTTAGTTTTATAGTATGTAATTCCGGTATTAGAAGTAATACAAAGTTACGGTTACGGTTAACGGTTTAGTAGTTTTAGCGTACATGCATACATACATCTTTACAAACTTTGTATTTGACAACCTTCATTTTATAATTTATTAATTGGATAAAAATATTCGATTTTTCAACCTTATAAACACTTGTTTACCTAAATGAAATTCTTCTTTAGCTTTGGTACGATTTTACTTTCATATATTAAATTCTTGTTGCGAACTTTGTATAATTTTAATACAAAAATTTTCATTTTCTGTAACAGCAACCACAAATATTAATTTCTCTTGAAAAATTCCATACGTTTTTTGATAGAAGAGACGTTTTACAGCATTTTTTAGTAGTAATTAATTAAGATTAATTCTATTCTTAATAAGTAAAAGCGTATTTTCTTTGTTAATTTAAACACAGTGTGCATTAACGATAGCTTGATACATACTTTTATGTCCTTTATGATAGTGTTAACATTAGACAAAGGTTTGTTTTAATACGTACGAGTAATTCCCGATATTACATACCTAAACTCTAACCAATTCTCTACGTAATTTGAAGATTACATGTAACAATAGGCGATGTTATCCAACGACCATATAAACTAATCTGAATAAGATCCTTTATGACGTGATCTGTGTAGGGATCAAAAGACTAAGGTTATGAGTCTATTAGCAAGGCGGCAACGTAATGGCATTGGAAACATATTGGATTGTGGGATCAAAGACTGATAGACGATATCGCTTCGTAATATTATGTAACGCTCAGACAACTTCTCTTGAGGGGCTCTTAGTGTGTGGGTAAAGGTTTAGTTGTAAGCAAAAGTAAATGCAGACATGTTTATTATATGACCCGTAAATAAGGTTATATTAGAAAGTAATGTAATATCGGTTTTCATATGTGGTTGCGAAACTTGAATATTAACAAATGCAATCCAGCTCTTTCTTAATAAATGCATGCGAAACCTACTCCCAATTTTCTGGCCTAAGACAAAATCCATGAAGACCTATGAAAGATTACACATCAAAAACCTATCACTCGGAAAATTTGTTTGAGAAAATGGGGATGGATAGATCACTGCCTCATTAGAACCGAACATGATATAGCTAAGTCGGCATTAGACTGGGACCCACCCAATGGCCGGCGAAGTTTAGCTCATCCCACTGTTACCTGGGTAAGATCCGAGATCGCCGAACCACAGATAATATAAAACTATGCCGAACTAAAGGGCATTGGTTCGGTGTGACTTGAGGCAAGAAACAACAAATTGGCACAAGATCGACGAAAGTGGAAAACAATTATTGAGGTATAGGACTTCATCTATGAGATGTTAGAGAAATAATCATCAAATATGTAATGTATTAAAAATATGTTGGGTAGAGGACATCGCTTGGTTAAATTATGTTACATTTAAACAAGGTCTCTCAATGGGTTATTTCTTTATTTAGTCTGAGTTTGGGTTAAATGTTGGAAATATAGGTTTACAGTAAACGACGATAAACTTAAATTAATTAAACCGCTACAATACGGTTAATGTGATGGCATCGAAGACTGACGATATCGCTTCGTTATAATATTATGTAACGTTCTCACAAGTTCTCTGAAGAAGCTATTTCTTTAGAGTGTACAATTTAGCTTTGATCTAAGCATAAATTAATGTAGACATGTTTGTAATACAGACTATAAAAATGTCATAAAAATAAACTCCACAATTTTGTCGGGGTGGATGCGTGGCTTAAATTTTAGTTTCGTATTTTTTACATAATTCTTAATAGGTTTTCATTATAAACAAGTTAAGACTACAAAGGATAAAATTCCTTTTTGTTAGGCTTTAATATAAGATAACAATAAAGAAGCATTCTTGAATCTACGAGAAATATGAGTTAATTCAATGCTTTGCGTACAAGATTAACCTCCGTCCAATTACAGGTACGTGGAAACAGGTCTTTATCATTATTATTACTCCAAGGCATCCCAGCAAGGAACTTAAAATGTAAACCCTAACGTTACTTACGAACTTTACTCATTAGACCCACTAATTACGACTTACAACCAAACTAAATTAATTCAGATTTCTAACACGCAATCCGTTTTATGTTAAGACACATTTAAAATCCGTGTTATCGCGATTTTCCACGTTTTATAGATTTTTTATGGCTGACAGAAAGAAATTATTCGTAAGTTAATACATATTTCTAGAATTAATTAAAACGGTTGTAAGTATTACTAATGTATCCTGTCGACTTACACGACATTGGAATTTCGGTTCCGTTACGAAGGGTTCGTTGCCATAACGAAGTAATATATGTCTATAAGCACGCTATTTTTTCGAAATAAATTGTATAGCTTCAAGCTAGGCGTCCACATGTCGGCATTTTACGAATCGAATTCTTTATTTATATAGAAAATGCGCTCAGTAGACGCACATGTGTGACATTCTATACAAATTATATTATTATGTGTCCAATACGTACGATATCATTATGTAGACGCCTAGCATTAAGAATCTGTGAAATTGTGCTTGAACGGTTTCATATTTTAAAGAAAGTGATTATTTTTAATTAAGCCAGTATTTTTTTATGCTACAGTAGGCAAGCGGAGCGGTTAAGAACGCCGCATACGTTAATTTAATAACCTTTTCGTATTTTTGGGAAGTCGGTTAAAAATGATAAAAAATTTCAGTTGCTCAATAAACAGAAATTAGTTATAAGAGTAATTACAAAGCGCCTTAATCTTGTCATGTTGACGTCTAAACATTAATTATAGCAATAATGAACTTCTTTTAAGAAATGTAAAACACGCCATAAAGGTCTCAAACGAGGACTACAGCTTTACGAAACAAAGGATTTCTTAACCCATTGTTCAGTGTCATCTACATAAACGTCACATTGAAGAAATTATTTCAGCTAAAGACGAAAAGCGTGAAGCGTAAACAGTGTTGAGGCTCTAGAAAGAATTCTTACATTTTCCATGCACCTTGTGTGCCAGCTTTTGCCTCGTACCACTGGTGTAAATTAAAAACAATTTCTTTAAGCGCACGGTAGAATTTGCAATGGAAAGTCGCTTGAAGTGTCCGTCGCACTGTTGAGCGACCGAGTGTCAGTAATGTTATTTGATAACTATTGTGATGGTAATATTTATATATTGTATAATTTTATTTTATATCGTATAGTTTTTTGTACCACCTTTGAAAAGTGTACTAGGGCATGCAATAACTTCATGAATGAATTTATGTTTCCGTTATCGATTTAACTTTATAAGCAACCCGCTTTCTGTAATAGCCAATTCTTCTTTTTATGGCGATATTTACATATAAAAAGCTGTAATTGTTCTACTTTGTAACAATATCTGTATATTGAAAAGGGAATATTATAAAAGAATTAAAATAGTAAGATTTTATAGATTTAATTTTATGCAATTAAAAGATTCAGGTCGTTTTCTTACACTTATATTCAAAGTAATTGATACAATTTATCATTCACATGCGTGCATTTTTATACTGTATAGACAAAATGAAAATAAATTTTCACAATAAATTTAAATATTCATCCAATGGCAATAAAACCTATACAGAGAGATAAGATTTACCGCCGCCCTATGACCTGCAATCGTAATAATCCCCGACATTAATCCGACGGTGACTGCGTGTCACTTTATGACTTGAGGTACGGACCGTAAACATTTCAAACTATTAAGGTCATATTGCAAATCTATGGAGGCTAACGGGATACTAATATTTTCCTAGTATCTCCTTGATTATTCGTGTAGAATACTACAAATATATGCCGTGTTTTCACTAGTACATAAGCTATTAAAACTGACCATGTTGAGTCACCCTAATCACTAATTGAAATAATGTTCGGTGTCATAAATTTTGTCACTGAAGAACCTACAAAACTTCTTTAAATTTTAGAGTCGCTAAACCAATTTTTTGCTTCTAAAGATTCTTTACGACGGAATTGCCAAATTATACATATAAGGAAAAAGATGAATACATTTTTACGTTCCATTCGTTGAGCGTGCATTATTTCTAAAGAAAATAAATGGACTATATCATGACGCAGATATTCAAGCAACTGTAGGCGTTATGCGATGTCCTTTAGCTACATAATAAGATGACATAGGCGGTGCGCAATGTATGTGCCACGGACCACTGATTTGAGAAGGAAGCACGAATACCAAACGCGATAGTCTATACAAGGTAATGTATGCTCTTTCATTTCATAGCAAATAAATAACCAGCAATAGCACAAATATAACGAACATTTATTGGACAGTAATTAAACATCCATTATAGAATGATTGCGGGTTTTATTGATGGAAATTCATGATTATAAAACAATATTGTCTCATTAGGACTTTTTATATTATTTCCACTCTAATCTGCTCATTTTCTGATACTACATGCCATTCAGATAATATTAAAACGTAAAATATGTTAAACTAAGCGAAGAATTATAAGGAAAACTTAAAAAAACTTTACAAGACCACAGATAAACATAAAAAGAATAACCCTTAATTTTCAAAGGGTGTTTAAAATTATAATTCATGGTCTTACTTATCTGAATGTTCCATTATGAATATTTTATACTTGTACTTTCGGAAATGCAAATGAAAATCCTTCTTGATGGGTGTTTGTTTAGGCGAGTTTCGTATTGGCAACTTCGCCAACTTTGATGAGCTTAATGCGACTGCATAAGCTTCTTAGAATATAACTTTATGTTGCTTGCAATAATACGGACGTTTAATTAAAAGTCTTTAGACGCGGCGAGATTGCGTTATGAACGTTTCTTGTATAATATAATTGTATTTCACTTATGAAGTATTTTTAATTGATTAAATTTTTCGCGAAGTATATCGCTCAGGTTCCTGAGATAGTGTTTTAGTTAGAATGTTGTATTTTACATTAATAGCACAGCTTTTAGTTTGTTTGTCTAGTCCTATATATTATGTACTACCCAGCCCCCACGATTTCACCCACATATCTTCTGATTCATTATAATCGTTTCTGTAGTTTTTGAATGTAAGAGTAACGATGATACATCCTCACAAAATGTCGTATTTTCATAACTGGTTATAAAAGTAATATTGAAAAGGGTCTGTAACCTCATAGTATGAAGAATTAAATGATAGCATATAGCATAATTTTTGCTGCTATTATTTCGTGCTGATCTTCTATTGAGAGATTCAAAAGCCTTGGTGTGAGCTTAACCTGATTCAAGCCGAAGCGATTCGATTCACACTCTCAAATCTATAAAGGATTATATAATTTGACGACCCGATTGGAGCATTGTTCTATTGCGCTGAAGGTTGTGGGTTCGATCCACACGCGAAAATTGTGGTGTGATGAACATTGTAATTTTCTACTGTCTGGGTGTTTAACTATCTATAGTACGTGTGTATTTAAAAAAGTATAATATTTAAGTATTCAGTTATCTAGTTTCCATAGTACAAGCTTTGCTTATTTTGGGACTAGATAGTGTTAAATTTCAGTGTTCAATTTCCATGAAAGAACTTAATCGTTGCTTTATTTAAGAGCAGTTTTCATTTATATGCATTAAACTGCTAACAATTTAAGAATTCTTGCAGGGTAATGAACATCCATTCGACGTCCCGGTGCAATATTCATTAACTTCTAAGAGCTTTCTCTAAAATATTCAAGAAAAATGCAGCGGGCAATTTCAAGTGCACGAAGTATGGGTAGTGAACCGAGGAGTTTGGGTATATCCCTAAATTGTTTTATAGACTGCATCTTGTATTTTATAAACTTTATATTTTGTAAGCGGTTGAGCTTAGTTTCAGCGAATTCATTGCATTTTTGTATTAGTATTTGTTAACACTACCACAAAAAGGTAAAATTATTTTGTATCTTAGAATTTAGGTTTGCCTGGTGGAGATCGCAGTCTAGGGCCGCCCATTGTTGATAGTTTATAAGAATCGTTAACTGATGAAATTTATTTGATAGTGAACAATAGAGAGTTTCATTCATTCATTCATTTTGAATGGCATTTTGTTTCGTTAGACTAGTAAACGCTCCGACAAGGTTTAACTGTTTCGTACTCAATTACTATATTTGTTATATCTGTCTTCTTGTTTTTCCATGTATACATGCCATGTTCTAGCGATTATGCAAACATTATCTGATCTGAAGTACACAAAAATGTGCTATAATAATAATGAATGCAGAGAAAAAACATGAGCATACGTAGTGACGTAATGGAGATTAGGAGCCTCCACATTATAGTGAAAAAGAAAAAAGGAAAAAAGATACATAAAAAAGCAATGGCCTGAAAATGTAGTGAGTACAAGTTTATACATCTTAAAATATAATAATGCCTAAAGCTTATATTTAGCGCACGACTACTTATTAACTAACCGCATGTATCTTAGTAAAATGATATTCTATAAACTCGAAGTACATTAAACTTACATCAAGCAATCGGCGACATCTGCCATATTGTGTTCTCAAGTTTATAGTTTTGTCTTTACACTATGAATTAGAATAGAGCGAGCTTTTGTTGAGTATGAACCGTAGGCACGAGTATGAACAGCCCTTTAGTGACAATTTTGACACATTATTTTTAGTAAAACTTTTTCCGTTTCGTTAAGTAAATGTTATAGAAAAGAAAGACATCACTGATTTATATAAGTAGTCTGTAGAAAATTTACGGATACTTGGTACAATGGATAACGTATATAGAGCGCACTCTATACCTATTTATATTCTACCATTTTGTCTCTCAAATCTATCGTTTGAACTTAATAGTTGTTGGGAACTCTTCTCCGCGATCAGCATTTCCTGAAAATTCAGATGCCGTGGTTCCTTGAGCTGTTTGAGTTTGAAATGTGAGATCGTCGGAAACTATATTGACACGGAAGTTTATACAACCGCTTCTCTGACTATTTCTTACTAATTTGGTGTAATACTAACTTTTTGAGTTTCAATCCAGAAAAAGTCTCAACTTTTGGTTGTGTTTCTTGATTTGTGAATGAAGTGTATTTGAAAATCTAATGTATTATCTGTTTAAAGTTATATAGGTTATGCGCATGGCGATTTAGAGGTCCTTATCTCAGGAGGAATTTTAATTTTTCAATTTCAGTAGTATTTTTTGTTTTGTTGATACGATATGAATTATAAAGCGGATAATTAGTTTGATTTTCACGCTTATGTTCGAAACTGTCGGGTGTATTTCAAAAGATATTTGTGATTTTGATTGGTAGGTAATTGAGGGAAGATTCTAGATGATCTGGCATAACGCTAATAGGCAGGTGAAACGGCGGGCTCGTTATTAAAAAATATTACTGAAGATATACTCAATAAAACTTTTGTAGGGAAAGTTCCAATCATTTATCACGAAATTAAAATGTATTAATGATTTCAATACGAATTATTCGTGCACTTTATCGATATTTCATACGACTGAGTTCATTATGGCGCAGATCATTTGTTTATATGCTGTTTCGAATTAAGTTTCATAATTAAATTTTCGATATAATATTCCCTGTATAATTACAGTCTAGACGTGTTGCAACATAATATTTAATGAAGCTGCGAGTACTTAAAAAGTAATATTCTGAGTGCTCCGTAATTAAAGCTTCGCCTTAAAATGTTTTTAAGTAAAAATATAAAATATTGAAAGCTGTATTAAGTAATTATTTAGTAATCTAATGAGGAAATACAGAAAGAATAAGGGACAACTCTTTATGCATTGATTAATAACTTTTACGTACAAAGATTTTTCTGCATATACGAATCGATGTTCAGAATACTTTAAGAATACTATACTCAATTCTTTTACAGAAAATATATTCCGTATACGATACGATATATATTTTCTACAAAAGTATCAAGAGTTAGATTTTTTCTGTCTTGGATAAGCGCACGATTTCTTTAATTTTATTACCTTGAACAAAATGAACGATAATATAATTTCAAGAAATTGTAATAAAGTTAGCTGTTCGGAAAATTTTGATTAGCCATGAAGTTATGAAGAGATTTTACTATGGGAGAGAACAGATATTTTAAATTTTATGAGCAATTCTGCAGTCTTACCAATGTATTAAAATCATTGCCGATTAACTAGAACGATATCGATTATGGGTTGTCTTAAACCATTTTAGGCGATGCAATACCAATATTATGAGATTTACTGGAAATGACACGCTAATTAAACATTCTTACTTAGCGCTCTAAGTTATAATTACTCGAGGAAACTTTCAGCACAGTCCGTACAAAGTTACGTTAAGTATTAGGGGTAGCAACAAAAAAAACAAAATGCTTATTGGTTATGAGGAGGTATTAAGTTTAAATGTATAGTTTGATTTTGTTTAATTTTCAGCTGTTAATTACATTATAAGTACTCTGTACACTTTTATATTTAATGGTATTGGACTTTTGATTATATTATACTCTATAGATGTAGTATTGCCTATTTATTTATTTATTTATTTAATAGATATACCAACGTTTGTTCATATTTATACATTTTCAAAATTATTAAATATGTTTAGTTGGATTTAAATATAAAAAACAATTATAGGTATATACAACATACCAAAAATAAAAGAAAACTACAACAACCTTACTTAAATTTTAAATTAAGCTATGGTAGAGTATTCATATTTATGGTTTGTTTTCTTTATGCGTGTTTTATATTGACAACCCATTGGTGCAGTGGATATGGCACTGAAGGGTGTGGGTTCTATCTCCACGAATAGAAGATTATTATGTGAACGTTTTAATTTTTTTCGGTCTGGGTGTAGTTTATTATTAGATGTATTTAAAGAAAAAAAATGTATGTATATCTGTTATATAGTTTGGGACTAAATGGCGAAGTGTTAAATGACCCTGAATATTTATTTATTTTATTTTATTTTGTAAGCTTTATTGTTAATTCACTAGTATGTAAAACGTAAGAAAAAGTCATTATCGCCCACAATACTTGCAAAGCCCTTGTAAAATCTTTATAAACCCATTCAACCGTCCCATCCCAAAGAACAAACGAAATATAAAACAAAAATGTACTTTTTAGCAATTATGATTCAGATTGAATATTCAGTCTTAATTCCCAGTTTGAAAAGCAGTCCGCTTCAAATGATAATTAATTCGCATAACATCCTTTGATGTTTAAAGGTTCACTAGAACTTCGCAACCATTGAATAAAGTAAATAATTTTGTTTGTGAAATATTTGTTCGGTATTCAAATGGTGAGGCGAATTCACTCAATTGTCGTTTCACTAATATTACTGTGGATTAATTTAGAATGCGTTTATTTCATTTCGTTATCGTGCTTCTATTAATGTGTTTAATGTTGAAATGATCGCAGAATTAAAATAGGAAACATTTATTGTGATTGTTCAAACTTTGTTGTCACTGTTTTGTATTTCTATTATTTAGACTGTAAATTGCTATTTGAAATGAATAGATTTCTTAGTACTATTACAGATTTTTCAATAATTACTGAAATTTTTAATTAAAATAAAATAGAAACACTCCAGTTTCGATTATGATTATCGATATATGTAAATTATTCCCAACATCCTTTTGGTAAGTGATATTTCGAAAGACTTGAAGAAACAGCTAAAACACAGTCTTTAACGTAAATAATATAAATCGAAGAATCTAGAATTATGCGGAATAAAATACAACACAAAAAAATTCTTAGAGCTTTAGTCACTATATATCTCATATGTCTAAGCTCAAAAGAAACACTAACTCAACTTTACGTCGAACAAGCCAAATAAATTACAACTTCGATATTTAACGGACAGTCCGGAATTGATTTATCTCGCTGCAGGATCTTAACTCGGGCAATAAATAATATAAACGATGCGAACATTCATAAAACAAACACTAATTCCGTAGTTGCATTATATCACAGTAGCATGTAATTAATCCGCTCAGCTAGCATGCATGTATTTTAGGGTTGCCAGCTATAATTTCATAAAGAGATAATGATAAGCAGAAATTTTATTATCAAATTTGTTGAAGAGATGATTCATTATATTGTTGTTTATGAAATATCTTTTCGTTATTGCGTGTATAATACAGTCTTATAAAAGTTTCACAAATAAAACAGTAGGTTACACATTAAAGTGTCACCAACCCATTTCTACCCGTGGGTGTCGTAAGAGGCGGCAGAGGGATTCAATTCTACTGCATAACATCTGCTTGTCTGCTTTAACATAAAAAAAGAAATAATTTGTAGTATAAATCACCATTAACTTAAAGGAATTACATATATAACACAGATATATATTCACAGATTCAGCTACTATGTATACACGCTTACTGCTGCCAACATTCATGATTAAAAGAATAATGTCAAACAATAATTTAATTTCCATTTTTTAAGACTTTTGGTGGAAAACAATATTACATATTAGTTACGAGTAGAATAATTTTGAAGAGTCAGCAGTTGAAGCGATTGAAGCTAAATGTTTTTTTTAATTATTTTAACTAGCAACTCTAATGATGAATCATTGGTTATTAAGCCGACGCATATTAAATTTGAGTTTTTAAATCAATACAGCTTGCTAAAAGTCTAGTTTTAATATACCTAAAAGGCCGTATCACGCAGAATGATGCACAGCGAATTGTTTATATTAAAATTGTATATTAGTTAAAAATATTATATTATGTAAACGGTTTGTCCAGTTCCGAGAAGATTTTGAAAAATACAAGAAGTGGCGCATAGCGCGGCACGTTGAAAACATGAATCCTTTTATATGCATTGGTTATTTCAGAGCGGTCGACAAAGAGACGAGTTTTGAAGATGAAAGGCTGCTACGGCACGCAGGATCATACAAAATTCATCCTTTAAATACTTACAATTGCATATCAGTTTAAAATCGTAAATGTTAGTAGTTTCAAAAATTTTGAGAACATTTTTAAAGCCAGAAAAAGCGGGTAGTTTTCAATGCCAAAGGGAAGCCTGGCAACCCTAATGCATAGCGTGGCACGTTGAGAACATGAATCATTTTATATGCATTGGTTATTTCAGAGCGGCCGACAAAAAGGCGAGTTTTGAAGATAAAAGGCCGCTACGGCACGCAGGATGATGCAAAATGCATCAGGGCGCGTGGAACCCATTACGACGACGGTTTTTTTCGAATAAATGTTTTAGTGATGCGATGTTGGCGGAACCTTTTGGCTAGGCTTTGAACATTTCAAAGTGAGTATGTACATGATCAAGTTCGGTAGATTAAATAGCAGAAAAATTATCATACTGCTAATGGACTAATTAGTTGTATTAAAGTAACTTGTAAGATTCAAGCATGACTATCATTAATTTTTAAACTTTCGATTACAGATTCCTAAAGCATATTTACGAAGCAAAAACAAAAGGATAATATTTTCAAATTACAACAATTTCTTGTTAAGAATTCTTTAACCTCGCTTCGAGTATTATAATCAGTGAAGCGTGGCTCGTGGCTAAAAAATAACAACACATAATTTCAGTTAAAAGGCGATTGTCCAGCCGGGCTTATATTATTCCCATAACAGCCACAGCTCTTTGCATTTTCAATTCATGCCGTAGAATAAAACGTATGAATCCAAAGGCCGCAAGAAATCGCGTTGCAAAGGATTGCTAAAAAGGAAAACGTCGGTTGGAAAACTCAAAGAACATTCAAGTTCTCAATCGGAAATGAGACAGGCCGAGAAAGTCAAGCAATTTAACAGTCAAACCGCTTCAGGCAACGGTCCGGCTAAAGATTATATCTCTATACATTTGGGTATTGCACGCTCCTTCCGAATAATTTATGAACTTCCTTTATATATTCCGTGATTTGATCGTGATAAATGTATGCGAATGTGACGTTTCATGTTTACGTACGTTTGATAAATGGTGCTGTAGAAAAACTATTGTCTGATTTTTGTGCCAGTCTGTTTAGATAAAAGCGCTTTCTAAATCCTTTTTGTATTCTCAACTCAATTGACCTGGCAGTTTGTATGTATTGTTCGTATTGAATGTTATTTTTTAGAACACTTGTATTTAGAATAACAATTTTAAACGTTTGCAAAATGTCTTTCTAAAAAATGGTTATGTCATTATATAATGGTGTTCAAGTATGATTCAGAGTTAATTAGTATTTAAGTATATTTTATAACTAACAGTAAAGTCAACTTTGTAATCAAAGTAACTACGAAAGTATCGGAACGAATCGATCGAACATTTATAGTCGACCGGAACACACTCATATAAACATTTATGTATCAATATAATCAAGTTGAAATGTGTGCGGCGTGTAACACAAATGGCTCGCTTTAATCTTGTGAGGATGACCAGGCGGCAAAGAGCGCTCCATATGGGATTAGCGCCAAGCGTTCCGCCCGCCGTGTTTCCGCTAACTTTATGGTTATGACGCTGCACTTACAACCAGGGCTGCGCGTGTTAGGGTCACCCACGTTTCGATTCTATATGGATTATATTGGTTAGTTGCTTCAAATATTTTTACATAAATTATACAATTTGCAAGAGGAAACACAAGCTTTTCTTCTATTTTGATATTCTTTCGGACGTTACGAATATTTGCCACTAAGTTTTTTAAAAATATTTTAATTCATTTCAATGAAAATATACTGAAATTGTATTAAAGTTAGATTAAAATGTTCACGGTTTTTGAACTCACTTGTTTTACTCGGATTAAGCCTGACAGTTTCGGACCGTTTCAAAGGTCCTTCTTCAAGGGGGGTGGGATGTTTGCGCGGTCGCGTTATGTTACTGCCAGCAAATCAAAAATTCAAAAACCGTCAATATTATAATCTAATAATATGTTTTACTTATTGTTTAGTCAATGTATTCAAGTTATTGCATCACTTTAAAGTGAACCTAGATAGGTATATAATAACACTTAAATATTTGAATAGCTGTGAATGTATTCCATTATTTGCA